>CAUYLG010043773.1:0-10645 GCA_963573385.1 Cacajao melanocephalus
TTTTTTTTTTTTTTTTTTTTTTTTTTTTTTGTTTTTTTGGTGTTTGGTTTTTTACCCTTTTTTTTTTTGTTTTTTTTTTTTTTTTTTTTTTTTTTTTTTTTTTTTTTTTTTGTAGATTCCTTGATATTTTCTACCTAGACAATCATTTCATTTGCAAATAGGGACTGTTTTATTTCTTCCTTTTCTGTTTGCCTTTTGCTTTTTTTTCTTGTCTTATTGAACTGAATGAAACTTCCAGCATTATTTTGAATAAGAGTGGTGAATGCCTTGTTTCCAACCTTAAGAGAAAAGCATTCAATCTTTCTCCATTAAGGATAATGGTATTCTATAGATGTTCTATCAAATTAAAGAGATTTCCTTCTATTCCTATGTTTCTGAGAGTTTTTATCATGAATGGGTGATGAATTTTATTAAATGTTTTTCCTGCATTGATTGCTTTGTTCATGTGGTTTTCCTATTATAATCTGTTAAAATAGTAATTATATTGGTTGATTTTTTAATACTGAACCAGCCTTGCCTTTTTGGAATCATTTCAACTTGGTCATGGTGTATAATTATTTTAACATATTGCTGAATTGTATTTGCTAATATTTTTAAGGGATTTTTCACTTATATTCATGAGGGATATTGTTCTTTAGCTTTCTTTTTCAGTATATAGTCTTGTTTTGGTATCAAAGCTATCCCTCATCTTCTAGTTTTTGGATGCAGTTATATAGAATTTATGTTAAATATTCTTCTAATGTTTGGTAAAATTCTCTGGAGAAACCATGTGAGTCTGAAAATATATTTTTGGGGAGTTTTTAAAATTCAATTTTTAATTGTTATAGAATTATTCAGATTATCTCTTTTAGGTTGGGTAAGTTGTGGTACTTTGTGTTTTTTGAGGAACTAGCCCATTTCATCCAAGTTGGCAAATTTATTGATTCAGTGTCATTCATATTATTTCTTTATTATCCTTTTTATGTCTGCAGGGTCTATAGTGATATTCCCTGTTTCACTCCATATATTGGTAATTCATATTCTCTTTCTCTCTTTCTTAATATCAGTTTTGTTAAAGGTTTGCCAATCTCCTTATCTCCCCATCTTCATCTGAATGATTTTTCTCTTTTTCTGTTTTCAATTTTATTGATTTCAACTCTTATCTTCGTGACTTCTTTTCTTCTGCTTGCTTTGGGTTTATTTTGTTTTCCTTTTTCTAGGTTCTTGAGGTGGCAGCTTAGATGATCAATTTAACACTTTTTTTCTTTTCTAATGTATGCATTTCTTTCTTAACACTGCTTTAGTATGTTCTAGAAGTTTTGATATGTTGTATTTTCCTTTTTATTCAATGAGATATTTTTAAAAATTTCCTTTGAGACATTCTCTTGGACCCATAGGTCATATAGAAGTGTGTTTATATTTTCCAAATTATTGGGACATTCTTCTGTTACCTTTCTGCTTTTGATTTCTAGTTTGATTATATTTACCACACTCTCTAGAATTTCATTTATTTTAATTTTGTTGAGGTTTGCTTTATGGACCAGGATATAGTTTATCTTGGTATAAATTCCTTGGACACTTGGAACCAAAACGTGTTCTGCTGGTTTTAGGTGTAGTGCTCTGTAAGTGCTGATTAAATCCTGTTGGCTGATAATGTTGTCAAGTTACTCTATATCTTTGGTGATTTTATATCTAGTTGTTTAATACATTGTTGAGAGAGGGTATTTAAGTGTCCAAATGGAACTGTGGATTTGTCATTTTCTTGTTTCAGTTATATCAGTTTTTGCTTTGTATATTTTACAGCTCTGTTCTTTAGGATATAAACATTTAGGATTACTATATGTCTTTTTGGTTTTTTACCATTATATAATATACCTCCCTGTCACTGGTAGTTTTCTTTGTTCTGAAGTATATTTTGTCTGATAATATTGCCACTCCTGCTTTCTTTTACTTAATGTTTGTACAATATCTATTTTTAGATCCTTTTACTCTCACTAAATCTATATGCAATATTTGAAGTGAGTTTCTGGTACACAGTGTATAGTTAGATGGTGCTTTTAAATTTCACTTTACCCATCTCTGCTTTTCAGTTACTGAATTTTGAGAACTTATATAATTATTGATAATGCTATGGTTTAAGTGCACCTGTTTTCTTCTGTTTCTCTTTGTTTTGTTTTCTTTTTCTTGTCTTCCTGTGGGTTACTTGAAATATTTTAGAATTCCATTTTGATGTATCTGTAATGTTTTCGAATGTATCTCTTTAGCTTTTTTAGTGTAAGCTCTAGATATCACTTGATATCTATCTGTATTTATAGCTATCTATATTATGTCTTTGTCTCCCTGTATATCATTTACCCTAGTCTACTGGTATCATTTTACCAGTTTGAGTGAAATGTAGAAAATTTATTTTCTATTACATCCCTTTCCTATCCCCCATTTATGTTGTCATTGTCTTAAACATTTCTTCTACGTGTATTTAGAACCATGTCAAGCAATATTATGACTTTCTGCTTTAACTATTAAACGTAATTCAGAAAACTCAAGAGGAAAAGGAAAGTCGATTGTAATTATTCATATTTGTGTTTAACATACTTTTTTTCTTCCTAATTTTCCACAATATCTTCTGCTGTCATTTTATTTTTGTTTAGCCTTGCTTTAGGTAGATCTATAGGTAACAAATTATTTATTTTCCTTCATCTAACAATTTCTTGATTTCCCCTTCATTTCTGAAGAATATTTTCACGAAGAATAGGATTCTGAGTTGCCAGTTCTCTTAGCACTTGAAACATACTATGCTACTTCCTTCTGACTTTAGTGGTTTCTGGTGAGAAATCCGCTGTCATTTAAATTGGTTTTCCTCTGTAGGCAAAGTGTCATTTTCCTCTATTACTTCTTTGAGTACTTCTCAGCCCCTCCCTCTTTCTCCTTTCTTCCTGGGATTCTGAGGACACAAATATTAATCTTTTATTATAGTCTCACAGGTCTCTGTAGCTCTGTTAGTCTATTTTTTTCTCTGTTGTTCCAATTAAATATTTTCTACTTTTCTTTCTTCAAGTTCACTGATTCTTTCCTTGGCAAATTCATAGTAGGCCTGAATATGCACAGGTCTTTAGGCCATCAGCTTGAAAGCATGATTGTCAGCGTAATGAATGCCTAGATCTGAACCTCAAAGTGTACTCACATTAAACAAGCTCATGGAGGCTAATGACAAAACTCTAAAATACCAATTAATTTATTTAATTTAAAATAAGTTTAACCATCAGATAGACTTAAACAGTTTCTCTGTAGGCAAATGAAAATGGAAAACCTTAATTATAACTAAAAGGCTGCTTAGTGAGCCTGAAACTAGGAAAATAAAAGTTATTTGGAGATTTTAATGCCTAATGTCATAGAGCCCTGGAAAGCAGTAAGTACATCTTCACCACGGTATCATATCTGCCACATTACTTGGTTGGTTATCTTACCAGGCCAGGACACTCTCTCTTCTGATCATGAAATAAAATACTACCAAGGTTTGATTTTCCTTTTCCTAAACATCTTTTACTGACTAAATATCTTAAAAATAGTCATGATTTTAATCTATATTTGCTAGTACATTTACACAGTTTTGTTCAAGTCTTGGCTAGAGTTTATTCTGTCTCTGCTTTGTGACTTTACATACCTCTCTAATTTAAATTGTTATTTAAAAAATAGTTTAAAATTCAATGTGCAACGTTCTTCCCAACTTTCTGAGGGCACTCTCATTGTTTTCTTTATGAACCATGTACTAAAATTATTCAACAACAAACACTAAGTGAAAATTGGTCTTTTTCTTTTGGGCAAAAGCTTTCTTTTTTTTTTTCTTAAGGGAGTCACAGCTGACAAGACCATGTCTACTCTATAAAATCAACTTTAAGAAATAGAAAGAGAAATTAGAGATCTTAGAAGGTGGTAGAGAGTGAGTTCAGTTTCATGCCTGTATTTCTGATTTTGGGGGCTTGTGGGAAAGAGTGGCAGTAGGAGGCAAAAGTTGGGCGAAGAAGGCCATGTCCAAAAGTCCTTCAGATTCTGTCTTTGGAGAACTGCAGTCTTCTTTTTAGGGAGCTGCAAGGTTTCCTTTAGTGTATGTTGGATTAATTGGTTCCTCTGGTTAAAATAGTTAGCATGCTTAGTTTTAATACAACAAATTGATTTCTTATCATCTGTCTAATAATTTAGTTCAATTTATTTTCCATTTAAGGAGAGAATTCAAATTTTCTCACATTTAAGAAGGAAATTTAGCCAGTCACGGTGGCTCATGCCTGTAATCCCAGCACTTTGGGAGGCTGAGGCGGGCAGATCATCTGAGGTCAGGAGTTCAAGACCAGCCTAACCAACATGGCGAAACCAAAAAAACACACACAAAAATATGATCCGGTGTGGTGGTACACACCTGTAATCCCAGCTACTCCAGAGGCTAAGACAGGAGAATTCCTTGACTGCAGTAGGTGGAGGTTGTAGTGAGCCAAAATTGCACCACTGCACTCCAGGCTGGGCACCAGAGCCAGACTCTGTCTCAAAAAAAGAAGGAAATATATATTCTCTCCTGTGTAATTGTTCAATAGCAACTTGCTGAGCTAATAACTAATCTGTTAATCATAAATCAGTTTCTATCACCAAAAGTAAGACGATAGTAAATTTAAAAATATCTCAGATATGATATTTCATTGCCCATAGGACAACTACTGACTTTAGAGTCAAAGTCAAGATCCTTAGCTTAACCTACAAGTCTTTATGGCATTGCCTTTGCATAACTTCCAAGCTTCATCACTCTCAATTCTCTCTGCTTCTAAAAGAAAACTTTCTGACCGTAGGGAGCAAGCAGTCTGGAGGGTAAGATGAGAGAGAGTGAATTTGGTTTCATTCCTACATTTCTGATTTTAGAGGTTTTGGGGAAAGAGTGGCAGGAGGTCAAATAATCAGACAAATAGAAATAATATCATAGTTGTAACAAATTCTATGAAGGAGAAAAGGATGTGTTTATAACATAAAATAAAAGGTATTTTGTCATATCCAGGATGTAAGGGAATTTTAAAAAAAGTCTTCTCTGAGGAAATGATTCTGTCAAATTGTAAAGAATAAAATAGAGTTAAGGCAAAGAAGGGAGGGAAAATGTTAATATAAGGAGAAAATAACATATTCAGAAACCTTGGCACGAAAACAGACTGTAGCACACAAAAACCCATGTCTCTTGTGTAAAGTGAGTAACTGAGGTACGTGGCTTCAGGTGTAATTAGAAAAATGGATATGGGATGAATCATATCAAGGAATTTATCTGTAAGAGCAATGAGAAGCTGCTGAAATATTTTAAACAGAAAAGGAACATGATAAAATACATATTTGCATTTATCGGGCAATTCTCTTCAACCTACTGTGGCAGCCAGCCTCCAAGCAAGATGGTCTCCAATAATCTCACCTTCTGACATTCATGTTCTTTTTTTCATTTTTTTAAATAGAGACAGGATCTCACTCTGTCACCCAGGCTGGAGAGCAGTGGTATGGTCATGGTTCACTGCATCCTTGACCTCTTGGGCTCAAGCAATCCTCCAACCTCAGCTTCCTGAGTATCTAGGACTACAGGTGTGTGCCACCATGCCCAACTAGTTTTTAAATTTTTTGTAAAGATGGAGTCTTGCTGTGTTGCCCAGGCTGGTCTTAAACTTCTGGCTTCAAGCAATCCTCCTGCGTCAGCTTCTGAAAGTGCTGGGATTACAGGTGTGAGCCACTGTGCCTAGCCAGATATTCATGTTCTTTTATAATTACCTTCCTCATTCTGTTAGATTTGGTCTGTATCCCCAGTAGAATATGGCTGAAATGATGGTATGCAATTTTGCAGGTTAGGTCATAAAAGGCACTATAGTTTCCTGCTTGCTTTTTTGGCCTATTTTAGATCACTCACTCTAGAGGAAGCTAACTTCCGTAACATGTCAAATGGTCCACATAGCAAGAAACTGAGGCCTTTTGCTAACAGCCATGTGAATGAGCTTAGAAGTTGATCCTTCAGCCCCAGTTAAGCTTTCAGGTAACTGCAGCTTCAGCCAGCATCTGGACCGCAACCTCAGAAGAAACCTTGAGCCAAATGATCCAGTTAAGTAGCTTCTGAATTCCTCAGAAAATACGTGAGATTGGCAGGGCACAGTAGCTCACACCTATAATCTCAGGACTTTGGGAGGCCAAGGTGAGCAGATTACCAGAGGTCAGGAGTTCGAGACCAGCCTGACCAATGTGGAGAAACCTCATCACTACTAAAGCTACAAAATTAGCTGGGCATGGTGGCGCATGCCTTTAATCCCAGCTACTCGGGAGATTGAAGCAGGAGAATCGCTTGAACCCAGGAGGAAGTTGCTGTGAGCTGAGATCATGCCGTTGCACTCCAGCCTGGGCAACAAGATTGAAACCCCATCTCAAAATGTGATATAATAAATATTTGTTGTTTTAAGTAATTTAAGTTTTGAAGTAATTTGTTACATAGTAATAGGTGAGTTAAACATCTATCATTTTTAAGAACAGAGGATACGACAGGTGACTAGGAAGTCTGTGTGTTTGTGTGGGCTTAGTTTTTCCTTAAAATGAATTTTTAGAAATGGAGAAAGCTTTGTGAAAGTAGTGTCTAACTTTGGTATGATAAAAGTTTCATTAGACACCCTCATTTTCCCTTAATAGTTCATTTAATTTACTCATAATTCTTTTTCCTACTGATGATTTTTTCTGTGGTGATGAGGGTTGGAAGACTCTGTTCTATACACAGATCTTCAACTAATCTTTTAGTTGGAAACCAACTTCTGTCCTCACCTAGGGTTTTGTCAGGCATACAGCTCCCTTTTCCCTGTGGTGCCTTGCAGCTATATTCAGACTGTGATTTCCTCCAATTTATCGAATTTGTCAGCATTCTTCTTTCTGCTTTCCACTTACACAAATATGTTGAAATATTTGCTGGGGCTGCATCTTCACACTTTCCTTTACTTTCTGTTGTTCTCTTTGCTATTTTTTTTATATTAGTTAAAAAGTTTATTTTATTATTGTTTTAGTAGGATTCAGAGATTAGGGAAGGCAAAATATGCTCAATCTGCCATCTAGAACCGGAACTCTTCTATGTGGCATCTTTTATTCTATTCATTCAGTACACAGCACTTCACTTTTAAGGATCTGCAGCAGGGTATGGCTGTTTCCTGGTCTTTATCAATAGATCTCATGGACCATTGCCCTCCCTTCATTCACTCTTCATATTGTCTTGCCAGTGGGGTCATTGTCCTCTTTCCAGGTTATCTTTCCATTTATTCCAAAATTTCCTTTATTTCCCAAGACTATCATAGGTATCTTTTCTTTTTCTTAGCCAAGAGGTAAAATTTATTTATTTATTTATTTATTTATACTTTAAGTTCTAGGGTACATGTGCAGGTTATGCAGGATTATCACATAGGTATACATATACCATGGTGGTTTGCAGCCTCCATCCCACCATCACCTATACCTGACATTTCTCCCCACATTATCCCTTCCCCATCCCCCTCACCCCCTGCTATTCCTTCCCTAGCCCCCACCCACTGACAGGCCCCAGTGTGTGATGTTCCCCTCCCCGTGTCCGTGTGTTCTCATTGTTCAGCATCCACTTATGAGTGAGAATGTGCGGTGTTTGGTTTTCTGTTCTTGTGTCTGTTTGCTGAGAATGATGGTTTCCAGCTTCATCCATGTCCCTGCAAAGGACATGAACTCATCCTTTTTTATGGCTGCATAGTATTCCATGGTGTACATATGCCATATTTTCTTTATCCAGTCTATCATTGATGGGCTTTGGGATTGGTTCCAAGTCTTTTCTATTGTAAACAGTGCTGCAGTGAACATACATGTGCATGTGTCTTTATAATAGGACGATTTATAATCCTTTGGGTATATAACCAGTAATGGGATTGCTAGGCCAAATGGTATTTCTATTTCTAGATCCTTGAGGAATCACCACACTGTCTTCCACAATGGTTGAACTCATTTACACTCCCACCAACAGTGTAAAAATGTTCCTATTTCTCCACATCCTCTCTAGCATCTGTTGTTGCCAGATTTTTTAATGATTGTCATTCTAACTGGTGTCTCAATGTGGTTTTGATTTGCATTTCTCGAATGACCAGTAATGATGAGCATTTTTTCATATGTTTGTTGGCTGCATAAATGTCTTCTTTTGAGAAGTGTCTGTTCATATTCCTTGCCCACTTTTTGATAGGGTTGTTTGTTTTCTTTCTTATAAATTTGTTTTAATTCTTTGTAGATTCTGGATATTAGCCCTTTGTCAGATGGGTACATTGCAAATTTTTTTTTCTCATTCCATTGGTTGCCAGTTCACTCTAATGATTACTTCTTTTGCTGTGCTGAGGCTCTTAAGTTTAATTATATCCCATTTGTCTATTTTGGCTTCTGTTGCTATTGCTTTTGGTGTTTTAGTCATGAAGTCCTTGCCTATGCCTATATCCTGAATGGTATTGCCTAGGTTTTCTTCTAGGGTTTTTATGGTGTTAGGTCTTATCTTTAAATCTTTAATCCATCTGGAGTTAATTTTAGTGTAAAGTGTCAGGAAGGGGTCCAGTTTCAGCTTTCCGCACATGGCTAGCCAGTTTTCCCAATGCCATGTATTAAACAGGGAATCCTTTCCCCATTGCTTGTTTTTGTCAGGTTTGTCAAAGATCAGATGGTTGTAGATGTGTGGTGTTGCCTCCAACACCTCTGTTCTGTTCCATTGGTCTATATCTCTGTTTTGGTACCAACACCATGCTGTTTTGATTACTGTAGCCTTGTTGTACAATTTGAAGTCTGGTAGCATGATGCCTCCAGATTTGTTCTTTTTGCTTGGGATTGTCTTGGCTATGCAGGCTTTTTTGGTTCCATATGAAGTTTAAGCTGGTTTTTTTCCAGTTCTGTGAAGAAGGTCATTGGTAGCTTGATGGGGATAGCATTGAATCTATAAATTACTTTGGGCAATATGGCCATTTTCACAATATTGATTCTTCCTGACCATGAGCATGGAATGTTTTTCCATCTGTTTGTGTCCTCTCTGATTTCCTTGAGCAGTGGTTTGTAGTTCTCCTTGAAGAGGTCCTTCACTTCCATTGTTAGTTGTATTCCTAAGTATTTTGTTCTCTTTGTAGCAACTATGAATGGGAGTTTGCTCATGATTTGGCTTTCTGTTTGTCTCTTATTGGTGCATAGGAATTCTTGTGATTTTTGCACATTGATTTTGTGTCCTAAGTCTTTGCTGAAGTTGCTTATCATCTTAGGGAGATTTTGGGCTGAGACGATGGAGTCTTCAATATATACAATCATGTTATCTGCAAATGCAGACAATTTGACTTCCTCTTTTCCTAATTGAATATCCTTTAGTTCTTTTTCTTGCCTGATTGATCTGGCAAGAACTTCCAATGAAATTTGAATAGGAATGGTAAGAGAGGGCACCCTCATCTAGGGCCACTTTTCAAAACGAATGCTTCCAGTTTTTGCCCATTCAGCATGATATTGGCTGTGGGTTTGTCATAAATAGCTTTTATTATTTTGAGATATGTTCCATCGATACCTAGTTTATTGAGAGTTTTTGGCATAACGGGCCGTTGAATTTTGTCAAAGGCCTTCTCCGCATCTATTGACATAATCATGTAGTTTTTGTCTTTGGTTCTGTTTATGTGGTGAATTATTTTTATAGATTTGCGTATGTTGAACCAGCCTTCCCTCCCCGGGATGAAGCCAACTTAATCATGATGGATAAGCTTTTTGATGTGCTTTTGGATTCAGTTTGCCAATATTTTATTGAGGATTTTCGTGTCAGTGTTCATCATGTATACTGGCCTGAAGTTTTCTTTTTTAGTTGAGTCTCTGCCAGGTTTTGGTATCAGGATGATGTTGGTCTCATACAATAATTTGGGAGGGTTCCCTCTTTTTGTGTTGTTTGGGATAGTTTCAGAAGGAATGGTATCAGCTTCTCTTTGAATGTCTGGTAGAATTCAGCTATGAACCCACCTGGTCCTGGACTTTTTTGGTTGGTAGGCTATTAATTGCTGCCTCAACTTCAGACTTTGTTATTGGTCTATTCAGGGATTAAATTTCTTCCATGTTTGGCCTTGAGAGGGGGTAAGTGTCCAGGAATTTATCCATTTCTTCTAGATTCACTGGTTTATGTGCATAGAGGTGTTTGTAGTAATCTCTGATGGTAGATTGTATTTCTGTGGAATTGGTGGTGAAATCCACTTTATCATTTTTTTCTTTTTTTTAAAAAATTTTTATTGTATTTTAGGTTTTGGGGTACATATGAAGAACATGCAAGATTGTTGCATAGGTACACACGTGGCAGTGTGATTTGCTGCTTTCCTCCCCTTCACCTATATCTGGGATTTCTTCCCATGCTATCTCTCCCCAACTCCCCACCTCCCACTGTCCCTCCCCTATTTCCCCCTCAACAGACCCCAATGTGTAGTGCTCCGCTCCCTATGTCCATGTGTTCTTATTGTTCATCACCCGCCTATGAATGAGAACATGCGGTGTTTGATTTTGTGTTCTTGTGTCAGTTTGCTGAGAATGATGGTTTCCAGGTTCATCCAAGTCCCTACGAAGGACACTAATTCATCATTTTTGATGGCTGCATAATATTCCATGTTGTATATGTGCCACATTT
>CAUYLG010043774.1:0-10874 GCA_963573385.1 Cacajao melanocephalus
CGTGTGCTCGTCCTCTCTCCACCCCCACGTCCCTCCCCCAGCCCACGTCTTTCCCCAGCCCCACGTCCCTCCCCAACCCCACGTCCCTCCCCACCCTGAGATGGCCAAAGAAACCAGAGAGAGCAAATGGGTGGAGGCCAAGGAAAAGGTAAAACGCACCAGGTGGCGGCCCCCCAACCCAGCCCCAGCCCCAGCCCCCTCTGACAGGTGAACTGCTGCCAGAGTCTGTGCCACTCCTGAGGCACACCGGGCTGGCTCCCTAGTGCCTCTGGGCTCCCTGCACCAAAATCTTGTCAGCCAGCCCCACCCCGGCAGCGGTCCTGCTCCTGCTCTCACCAGTCGCCCCAGGACGACTTTGAGCCAGTGACTCCTGGGGCTCCCCACTCTATACTCTGCCCTCACCTCCCGCTTCCCCAAGCCCGACCTCCCTGGGCTCTTTGGGCTCGCATCTCCAAGGACCTGGGTCCCCCAGCGCCTGCTCTCACCAGTTGCCTCAGGGTGACTTTGGGCAGGTGACTCCTGGTGCTCCTGCTCCATACTCAGCCCTCACCTCCTGCCACCCTAAGTCTGAGCTCTGTGGGCTGTTTGGGTTTGTGTCTCCAAGGACCTGGGTTCCGGCCCTGCACCCCCACCCCGTCTCAAAGTGGCAACTTGGGCATCATACTGATGTGTCCCCCCGACCCCACGGAGAAATGGAATGTAGTGACATCACAGTCCCCCAGGAACTGTCATTACTGCCACTAGACTGGCCTGATCTTAGGACCCAGTCTCCTAACTGTTCTTGCCCTGTTTTTGGTTCCTCTGGTGGCAGCAGAGATTTTCAGCAGGAAGAGAAATGGGGACCGTGGGACCTAGGAGTGAGAGGTTTCAGGCTGCCTCACTCCCTTAACACAGACTTTGACAGTGCGAACAGCCTACACCTCCCCCGTGAGCTCAAAACGTTGACAGTGTAGAGACTTTAACATTTTTTTCTGAGTTCTCCACCTCATATTCGAATTCTCCATAGTTCTGGGACCGACTATCCTTCGGTCAGTGGTCTTTGGAATGAGATCTCCTCTTCTTCTATGGAATAGATCTTGGGAAACTGAACTTGACAGCTTGAATCTTCCTCATATCATCTCAACCTGGGGTACTTTGAGTGCCACAGGAAAATTATGGGACATCTTTCTGAAGTATCAGTTTCCCTTGAGCCTCTTGAGAGAGGAAAAAACAAGAATGTACTTAGGGATGACAGTCACATGGGTTTCTAAGAGTATACCAGACTTCTCTCTGAAATGAGGCTTGGGTTGTCATCTTGCTGATAAATTCCCATATTTAACGAAATGCTGCCTTCTGCCATGACGACACATCAATATAAAAGTGTGAGATGTACTGGAGCACTTCTTAACACCAACAGATGTGTGAGGATGAATGACTGTAAAACATATAGCGTACAGGTCCTGCCCACTTAATGCTGACTTTTTCTACCTCTGCCTCTGGTTTTGGTCCCTGGAAGCTGCTGATTCATGGAAAAACCCCAGAGCTTGGAGTCAGAAGACTGAGTTTAAGTTCCAGTATTGCCTTTTTTTTTTTTTTTTTTTTTGCCATATCAGTCCCTCTCAGTCACTGAGTGATTGCGACAACACCTTGTACAGTTGTTGGTGGCATTAAATCAGATGGTGTATAAGAGTGCTTTGTAAAAACTGTAAAGGGGGATGTCGCTGTCGGGGCTGATGGTTCTCATGAGTATTACTGCTCTTCTTTCCCAGTGTTAAAAGAATATCGGATGAAGAGATCTGGTGTTCCTGAAGGAGCGAAAAGAAAAATGAACAAAAATGCCAGAAACCCTGAGTCAGCCACTTCTGGTGGCTGCCAGTCACCTGGGGATGTGAGTCTTGGCCAGCGAGGCTCCTGGGGACAGGGGTCCCCAAGGGGCAGTGGAGGGTAATTGCTAAGATTGTGGATGGACTGTCAGGTACTGGTTAAGAATTCTGGGTTTGAATCCTGCCTCTCCATCTGCTAGGGATACGATTTAGGGCAAGTTTCTTGAGCTCTTTGGCCTCTCTTTTCACATCTGTAAAATAGACGGGGGATTGTTTGAATTCTATTTGTGAAGTTTAAATGAGATTTGTGATTGCTGTTGTTTTTATGTTAATCTCTAGTCCATGGCCTGCTGTAAATAGCCAGGACACCCAGGAAATGGTCATTGCTGTTTGATTTTCCTCATCCCAGTCTCAAGGGGAAGCCAGGCCAATGAGAACAGCCACTTCCCAGCAGCCTGTCCCTTCAGCAGTCACTGAAAGAGCCCCAGGGTGGGAGGGTGGGGACATAAGAACCATGAGAAAAGCTGGCACAAAGGCGTTATGGGACAAAGTGTCCGTAATAGGCAGAAAAGAAAATTTTGCCAGTTGATGGGGAAGAAAGGAAGTCAGAGGGCTTAGACGCTGAGGTGGACAGAACATCTCCATGTACACTCTCATCTCTTGTAGTCAGAAACAGGTATTCACGCAGAGGGCCCTATGTCACGTACTATGAAAGATCTGGAGGTAAGAGGCCCTGCGCCGAGGTGCAGAGACCCTGCAGGCCAGCCCTCCAGCCTCCTTCCACAGCGGGGGCCGGGTGCCCTTCTGCCAGCTGAGACAGCCCCCACACACCATAGTCCTAATGATTGTTCTCTCTACCTCTCCCCCGAATCCTCCTCCAACTCCTCCTCTCTGCATGCACCTCAGAGGCGCTACCAAGAAACAGCAGGAGCCCTGGACTCGAGCTCCAGAACAATCAGTCAACTGAATGACACCATTAAGTTATTGGTAAGTGTCCAGTGGGGTTCCCTGATTCCACGCTGCCAATCCTGAGCTCCAGTTTCCCCTTGGGGCCCTGAAGAAAGGGGCTGGGGGACCCAGGTGCCAAGGGCAAATGGGGAGCTGGGGCACCCAGGCCTCACCTGGAGGGACCAGAAACAGGGACATGCAGCATGGCTCTTCTGTTGCTGCCCCCTTTGCTGACTCTCTCTTGTCCAGACACCCCTGCTCAGGTCCTTGCCACACACACCCTGGGGCTGTCGCCTCTCGGGGAAGTGCTAGCCTGACTGGTTGTCAGGGGCCCTGTATTTCTGCTTCAACTCAGTCCCTAATTTGCTCTTTGACTCTCAACAAGCCACCTCTCCTCCTTGGGCTCGTGTTTCCACAGGAGGTAGAGAGTATCGAAGGTCTCTGTTAGCTCTGAGAGTCTGAGATTTAAAGGCCCCTTAGAATGGAAACCTCAGGGCCAAGGGCTCCTGTCCTTTTCTGTCCTACATCTCTGCTGTGAAGAACCGTACCTGGCCCGTATTTGCTCAGGAAATATGTATTGAATGAACACAGTTTTCTAAATTACAAGCTGACAGAAGGGGGCCCTTTCTTAAACTTCGTCTCTAGAGGTTTATGTTACTGTCCTTTCGAGAGAATCCAGATTCAGCGTTGAGTTCTGTGGCTGTGGGCAAAAACCAACAAAGACTCTCTGTCCTTGGGAGCTTGAGGAGAGTTGACCAGTTTGTGTTCCCACTGGGTCTGAGAAATTTGCCTTCGAAATCCATTCCTGGCCCCTGCCTACCACTTCCTGGTGTGGAGAATAGAGTTGAGGGGCCACCCTCAGTCACCTTGGCTTTTTCCACAGAAACAACAGAAAGAAGGACTGGAACAACAGCTGAGAGAAGTAACGTGATTTGTTTGCCTGTGACATGGCTGTGGGGTGTGGAGGGCACTCAGATGTAGAGACACCAGTCTCATCTCACCCACTCCCAGCCTGGGGAAGAAGGCTCGCCCCTCAGATTCCACCCCATCCCCACAGGGTCCCTGATAACCTGGTCCCATGGGTAGATCTGTCCTGGGGCATTGGTGGCATTCCTGGGGCATGTCTCTGGTGCCATCTCTGCCTCCCCCTGCCAAGAGCTCTGTCTTCCTCTTCCTATAGGAAAAGAAAATGCAAAGGGAGCAGTTAGAGGTGAGTGGAGGGTGTGAAGTGTTCTCCCGTCCTTCGGAGAATGCTTCTTTCCTTCTCTTTCAGCACTTGCTTGGCTTTTCTCCCAAAGGGTCACATCCAGACAATCAACATCCTCACGTCTGAGAATGGGCAGCTGAAAACTGCCCTATACCACGTGGGCCATGCCGCCAGGCACTTTGAAGGTGGGAATCTGGGCACCCCATCATCCTTCAACCTGGCACTTTGACAGGTCTTTAGTGGGAGTCCTTTGGGCCCCATCTCAATCTCTCTCATTCCAGAAGAGTCGAATAAATTGGTCGGCTGCCTGCAGAAGGCCTTGCAGCAGAGAGGGGAGTTGGAGCAGACCCTCTCTGCTGTCTCCATCAAGCAGGACAAGGCAGACAGGGTGAGTCCAACCACCTGCCCCATCCCCTGGCAGCCTGGCTTCCCAGATGGAGGAGCGAGCCCAAAGGTGCCTTCTGCAGGATGGAGTGTCTGCCCAGAAGGCAGCATGGCCATTTCTCACTGCTTTTGTGTGTGGTTGTTAGAGGCCGCCCCCATGCCCAGCAAGAAAAATGGGCTTAGAGAATCAGATACATCTGGGTGTTCAAATCCCAGCTCTGTCTCAGTGATCTTACACAAGCACTTAACCTCTAGTACTCCATGTTTTTCATCTACACAATAATCATAGTAACTGTCTCATATGGTGGTTGTGAGGATCAAATGGGATTGTTAGCACAGTACCTGGTGAAGCACTCAATAAAGGTTCAAACAGTGGTAGTAATAATGGTAATAACAATAGCAATATTATCTCATCTCTCTGGGCCTGTGATAGCCAGCTGTCACCTGGATCTCTTTCCCTGACCCTTCCAACTTTACTGAGTTCTTTTAAAAACCAGACCACGGGCTTGGAAATGCCTTGATGTTTACTGACCGAGTTGTATATTGAGCGTAGCCCCAGCCCTTTTAAGGGGTATTGTGTGGAATGGCCCGGGCTCCCCAGATCGAAACTTCTCACTCTTCACCATCCAGTCCTCACACCACTGTGAAGCAGTCCTCGAGCGGCAGTTACAGCACTTCAGAAAGGAGCTGGCACTGCTAAAAGCACACATGACACAGGTGAGGCTTTGCAGAGGGAGGGATGTGGAAGGAAGATGACCCCAGGTGGCCACGAGCAGGTGAGGACCCGTGACAGCTCTTCCTAACTTCTGTGTTCATTTTTACAGATGATGGCATCACTTCACCAAGTGCAGCTCGAGAGAGATGAGTATTGTCACCACATTAAAGGAGAGAGGTTCCGATGGCAGCAGAGGATGCAGAAAATATCAGAGGAGGTGAGACCTGACCCTTCAGACCCCACCTCGGATAGGTCACTGGATCTTTCTGGGCATCTGTGAAATAGGAATTGTACAGCCAGAGGTGGCCATGTGTCTGGGCTTTGCGGAGGTGAGGCAGAGAGGGAGATAGTAGCCTGTTCAGCCACCAGCCCCTCTCTCCAGGGCCCTCTCCCCCTGCGCTTTGGGCAGGTTCGCACATTGAAGCTTGAGAAGAGGCAGGATGCACATCACGTGCAGGAGCTGGAAAGGAGCCTTGCCCACCTCAGGAACCAGTTGGGTAAGATGTGGCTGGCGTGACCTGGGAGCAGGACTGGCACCAGAGGGCTGTGGCGGTAGTTTAGAATACCCTAGGGAGGTGGGTGGCTTTGAGACAGAGGAAAAGAGGTCTGTGCCAGGAGATGACAAGTCTTGTAATCTCCATGAGCCTCAGTGTCCCCATCAGCAAAGAGGGAGAAGTGCCCGTTGTCAGCCACCCACAGTGCTCTCTATCTGAAAGTGGCTTGGAAGTTTGGCTACCATCGGGTGCAAAGAATCATCAGCAGTGAGGCCAAGTTTAGGGAGCCTGAAAGGAGCTGTGCACCAAAAGGAGGGTGTTTTTTTTTGTTTTTTTTTTTTTTAGAATCCAGAGGCCCTTATATTCTGCTTCCTTTTTCAGCTGAAGCCTCACACCCTGAGCCCCCAGTAGGGCCCTCGGTGGCAGAACAGCAGCTAAAATTTGAGACCAACCTCCTAAGGAAAAATCTGGAGAGTCTGACACAACAGCTCGAAGCTGAGGTAAAAAAGAATGAGAACTTGAAACGCCTGAGCTCCAAGCAGAAAAAAAGGCTGTGGCAACAGGAGGAGTCATTGCAGGAGCAGAGAGAGAGGATGCGGCTGCAGGAGGAGGAGCTGGTGCGCTGACCCACCTGGGGAGCCTGTCCTCCTTCCGAGCCCTCCGGGCGTTTGTTTCCCCATCTGTAAAATGGGGGAATGTAGCCCTCATGTGAAATGGTACTTCAAAGGCACCTGTGAACCAGAGTCCTGCTCTGATGGCTGTGGGAGAAAGGGGATGATTTTTCTAACCTGTCTCTACCCTTCCCGGTGCCTTGGGAGGCAGACACCGAGTTCTGGGGGCTCTAGCTGCAGTGGGTGTCCACTGATTGCTTCTCTCTGTCCAGAACAATGAGAAAAAGAACACACTGCAGTTGGTGCAGCAAATAAAGGAGCTGCAGGAGAAGCTGCATAACCAGAAGGTGACAGTAACCTCTGCCCCATCCAAGAAGGGCTGGGAGGCAGGCAGCAGCCTCTGGGTAGGGGAGGGGCGAGCCCAAAGGCAGCTCCAGCCTGAGGGCAGGTGACCCCAGCAGCCTTCAGGACAGTCCTGTGACCGTTTCTTGCTTTCTACCCTCTGAGTTTTAGAGGTGGGTAGCCTTGGGCTCCTCCCAGGTCTACACATTATCATCCCAGCTAGAGGCATGGAGCCCCCTAATCACAGGAAAAGAGGCAGTGGTATAAGAGACTCCTTATGCTAGGCATGGTGGCGCATGCCTGTAATCCCAGCTACTCAGTAGGCTGAGGCATAAGAATCGCATGAGCCCAAGAGATAAAGGTTGCAGTGAGCTGAGATTGCACCACTGCCCTCCAGAGTGTCCAGAGTGATGCTCTGTCTCAAAACAAAACACAACACAAAAAAGGCTTCACAGATTCAACCTGGATTCTGACGTCGGTTCCACTGGACACCACTGAACTTCTTCACATCTCTAAGTCTCTGTTTCCTTCATTTCAAAAGGAAGTTGGTATTTTCCTTGTGGAGGTGCTGAAGATTAAATGTGATAATATGCGGAAAGCATTAGGCATGAAGCACACTTAGCGGATGGTGGTTGGCTCCCTCTGCTTTTCCACCAGTCTGTGGCCTACAGTTTAAATGGTGGGAAGAAGGACATGAGATTTGAGGCTGGGGAAGGAGGGATGGGGTTCTAGTCAAGGGAGGCAGTCTCTTAGGCCTGGAGCCGGGGGCCTGGGCAGGTGACAGAGCCCCATAGTGCCCTGGCTACCCTATGAATGGACCCAAATCTGGAAGCCAGCCGCCACACACCCTCACACCCAGGGTCTTCCTGCAGGTGGAGCTGAAGAGCCAAGAGGCTCAGAGTCTGCAGCAGCAGTAAGACCAGTACCTGGGTCACCTGCAGCAGTACCTGGCAGCCTATCAGCAGCTGACCTCTGAGAAGGAGGCACTGTACAGGCAGTCACTGCTACAGACCCAGCTCAAGAACCAGCTGCAGCAGCAGGAAGCTCGGGGCAAAGCGGTAGCCGAGATGGCCCGCCAAAAGTTGCAGGAGACCCAGGGGAGGGAGTTGCTGAGGATGGGGCCCCGAGGGGGATGACCTGGCAACTTCTGTGCCTTCTCGCTTCCTTTCCTGGCCCCTTAGGAGCGCCTGGAGGCTACCACCCAGGAGAACCAGCAGCCACAGGATCAGCTGGGCCTCACGACTCTTCCTGGGGAAGGTACGGGAGACCATTCAGAGGAAGAGGAGAGAGCCCCAAGAGGAAGGGGGGACTGTTAGCAGCATAGGATTGAGGAGTTGGAAGAGACGTTTCGAACAGCTGGTCATTATGCTGACCAGGTGTCCGCACTAAGTTTGGCATCAATATGGTGACCTCCTGGAAGTGGGGGGCCACCAGGTTACCTAAGGAAGGGTGAAGTGGCCCAGATCAGAAAGGGAGTGGGTCAGAACTCCCGCACCACTTGGCAGTGGGACTGTGCCTGGACAGTATAGCAAGATCTTGGTTCTTAAAAGTAAAAAAAGAACAGCAGCTCATTCCTGTGTGGGGAGAAGCTGGCTCAGGGTTACACGGTGAGTGTGGAGGCAGAGGTGGGCCCACAGTAGTACCTCCCTTGTCGGGTTGTGTGCGGACCCCTCTGGCCACCCCCAACAGGAGATGGAGGAGGACATCTGGACAGTGAGGAGAAGGACGTGTCTCGACCCAGCATTGCAGAGGCCCTGGAGAGGCCAGAGGCCATGGTGAGCCTGACTCCCCCTGCCCCTCCTTTGCCATCTTCCTCTGTGGTCCCTCCCAGACCCCCTTATGCTCTTGGTTTCTTCACCTTCTGATTTCTCTGGACACTCTCCTCTTCCAGGAGCCAGTGCTCAGACACCATTTCACCTGTGACTGACAGTGCATTCTCTGAGGCCCCAAGGGAAGGGGCAGCGCTCCACCTCCGTGCCCATTTGTTCTGTGTATGCCCCTACAAGAATGTTCACCTCTTGCCTTCAGGTGGCATTTTTCAATTCGGCTGGGGCCAGTGCCCAGGAGGAGCAGGAACAGCCGTGTGTGAAGCCTCAGGAACAAAGGGTGTGCTACCAGCACCTGGCTCACCCAGTGGCCTCGCTGCAGGAGCCAGAGGCAGTGGCCCCAGCCTCAGCCCCAGCCTCAGGGACTGAGAGTGAATCTTTGTGTGGGGACACCAACCAAGCACTGCAGGGAGCCATAGAAAAGCTGCAGGTGAGTCCTGGCATAGGCCAAGAAGGATGGGGGTGGGGCAGGTCACTGCTGAGATGGGACCCCATTATTTTTACTTCAGAGCGGCTTTAGGACCCTCCGAAAGGAGAAGGTGGACCTGAAGGAGCAGGTGGAGAAACTAGAGCTTCTATTCATCCAGCTCTCTGGAGAGACAGACACGATGAGTGAGCGGGAGGCCAGGGCACCGCAGCAGGGGCTGCAGGGCGGTCAGAGGGTCCCCAGCATCTGAGCCTGTCTGAGCCCTGCCCTCTCTCAGGAAAGGACATCAAACCATATGAGCAGCAGAGGGCAGTCCCAAAGCCCCGGCACCAGAAGGAGGGGGGAAAGCAGGAGATAAAGGTAAGGCATGCAGCATCTCTTCGGGGGTGAGGGGGTTGGGAGTGGGCATGAGCATGGGTGCTGGCACCAGCGTGGCAGCTGAGCACCCGTCTCTCCAGCTGGAGCTGCAGGAGCTGGTGTTTCCAATTCTGGGTGACAATGAGGACCATGCCAAATTCCTGGCCACTGCCAAGAACCATGTTGATGAGCCCGCTCCAGGGGCCCCAGCCCCTCAGGAGCTTGGGACTTTCAACAAGCAAGGTGGTGAGTGGAGCCCTCAGGCAGGGTGGGCAGGGAGGAGCAGGAGACACTCACCCTGCACTGAGATCCCCACCTCGCTGTCTCCAAAGATGTTTGTGAGGTGAGCCTTGCAGACAGCATGGAGCGTGCAAGAGACGCCAGGGAGGGTTCTCCTCACGACAACCCCACTGTAGGAAACATCGTGCAGCCACTTTGTGAAATGAAGACCTTCCAGGAGCACCCAGGCTGGGGCAGCAACACCTATGTGCCATTGTTTTACCGGGCTGCCGAGAACAGGGAGATCAGCATCACCATCTTCTAAGAGCTGGGCAAGAAATTTAAAAACCAAAACAAAGTTATGGGGTTAATCTACACAATTCATTAACTTTATTTGGATGTTATAGCCACTCATGATTATTTGTGTTTCTAATTTATATACTTATTTGTAAAAAGTTAAAGTAGAGTGGGTCTCTGTGTGGCTTTCTCCGATATTCACTCTGGCATCCTTTAGCATTTTTCTGTTTTGATAATTGTAGGTCGATAGCATGCATATCGAGTTTGGCCTTACATGGTGGGAGTTCAAACACACAAAGACCCACTCTCTGCACCAAACTCTTTTTGCTGGTTTGGAATAGAATGCCATGCTTTTTAAATGTTATTGCAGCATGTATACTTATTACGGAATTCAGATACAATTTATGTTCCGCTATCATAGTTGATCGAATCCTAATCACAGTGAGCTCTTAATTAGCTCTATATGTGGTTTGCCCTCAAGTGTGCCCTGTTTGTGCAGCAGCTGTGCTCATTTTCAATGACCTAAAAAGGGATGATTTCTGAGGAATCAAAGGCTCCCATCATTGACTGTGGATGTGGAAAACCTTTCCTAGCTTCGAGTATTTATATGTATAATACATTTTAAAGTCAGAGTTCATGTTACCTGTTTTAATAACATAACCAAATGTCCCAGTACACAAAAGGGCACTGGTTGGCATTCTTAATGTATTTAATAAGGATCATAAGAAATCCTTTAAGAGATGGGGATAGTCTAGTAAGTAGCGGTCTTCCATACCTTTCCCAAGGAGAGTTGCTAGACCATCTAGTAACTTTAAGAGTTTAAATGTCCCTGACACAGGCATACAAGTTTTCGTCAAAAATGAATTAGAGTGAAGGAAAGCTGAGTGACACCTGGCATTCCTCTGTGTTCATGAAGCTTCTTTGAGGCTACAAGATTGATTTGACCATCCAGACTTCTCTGGCTAATACCTATTCTTCAACCACATTGGTTACTCTGACATAGGAATTTACTTCTTTTTCTTGAATAAAAAACACTTTAAAAATAATCACAGACATTATTATAAACTAATATATGTGAGTACTTAGTTGAAACAAAAAGGAGTTTTAGTAGACAGTGTACTATATTTGAAAATCAAGAAGTTTATGCAACTTAAAATGTTTACAAACTGCAGTGCAATCTTGTTTGTGAACGTCAAAGTATTATCAGGAAAAGTGTCTATGCAATCACAGAGTTCTATCTCCTCA
>CAUYLG010043775.1:0-37926 GCA_963573385.1 Cacajao melanocephalus
GTGGTATCTCTGTTCCTAGTTTTTCAAGTGAATTTCTGGAGTAAGCATCTCAAACATTCCTAATACTACGCAGCCATAAAAAATGATGAGTTTGTGTCCTTTGTAGGGACTTGGATGAATCTGGAAACCATCATTCTCAGCAAACTGACACAAGAACAGAAAACCAAACACCGCATGTTCTCACTCATAGGCAGGTGTTGAACAATGACAACACGAGAACTCAGGGAGAGGAACATCACACACTGGGGGCAGTTGTTGGGGGCTAGGGGAGGGACAGCAGGGGATGGGGAGAGATAACATGGGGAGAAATGCTGGATATAGTCAAAGGGGGAATAGAGGCAGCAGATCACCTGGTTGTGTATGCACCTATGCAACAACCCTGCATGACCTGCACATGTACCCCAGAACCTAAAGTAAAATATAAAAAAAAATCTACAAAAAGACAAAAAAAGAAAGAACATAAATATTTCTGTATGGAAATGTTATAAAACAAGACTCTAGTAATTAGTATGAAATTTTACTATTCATTCCTTTAGATTGCCTTTGTTGCATTCATTGACCAATATTACTTTTTAAAAATGCTATCACTTCTCTTTGTTTATATCTTATTTTTGCTTTTTTCCATACATTGGACATTTCCCTTAAAATCTTGGTATAATCTTTGTTACATAAATTTTATTCTGGTTCCTTATAAAACAGTGATTTAAAAAATATATCTTTATGTGGAGATTAAATCAATGTGTCAAGATTCTTTATTTTGTTTTCCTTCAAAAGCCTGCTGTAGGATAACATTGGACCAAATGTTAAGGGTACGTGCTGGCCTAACTCCAAAGCAGTGTTTTTGGATAACAGGGAGTCTTTAATTCTCGGGTATAATTGCTTTTTATAGTTAGTACTTTTCTTTTCAGCTTTGTTTTGGGTTTGATTTTGGGTATGTGTGTGTATGTCTGTTTCCATAACAAGTTTTCAGTTTTTTGGTGACTTATCTTCTTGGGCCACCAAATCAAATTAGTTCAGTAATTATAGTCTCAGTTTACCTTTTCTCCCTCTCAGTGGGTCAGCCAAAACCTGGTTTGCAGGATCAAATGCACAGCATGCCATACTACTCTCTGAAGCCTTAACTACCCTGCTCCTCCATGTTGACATGTGTTCAGGCAAGCCAGGACTTACGTCAGATATATCAGTTACTGGGGTGAGAAGCTCTGGGCCTTTCGGATGCTGTCCTCCAGAAACATCAGCACCAGCCTTTGGGTTTAAGATCACCTGGCAAGATTGATTAACTTTAGGGAATGGTACAGATAGGATAGTTCCCGGACAATTTGGGAACCTCAGGAATGGGAGTATTTATATTAGGGTGACATAAAATAACTCTTTTTCCCCTGAGGGTCTTGCAGTAAAGATTATCATCACAGTTGGCCATACCATGAACTTTTCTAAGCTATTTAAATTTACCTTGAAATGTTATCCATGTCTGATGTCACAGAGAATAAATGTATCTGGCATTAACATTTTACTGATGCTCACCTTGCCTTTACTAAACCTTATCTTGTATTTGAAGACGTTGCCTATTTTTAATTCTGAATACGATATGCCTCAGAATAAGGTTTTAAGGTTTAGGTAAGGTAAAGTTTAATTTTAGTTTGTATCTGTGACACCTAACCCAATACTAAGGAATTCAGTTGAATTATAAATTTATTCTAGGCATCCACCATGTTCAAGACATAGTAAATATCTAGGAATTATTATAGAATAGATGTAACTCTATTGAACTGTAAATCAAATATCAACACACAAAGTTGAATGAACAGAGTTGTTTGCCTCTTTTTATTTTTTGTTACACAGACGGATACCACATGTCTTAGGTGATGGGGCAGGGGCGGTGGCTAGTAATTACTGCCATTATTGTCTGTGATACAGCAGTGTTCAGATAGGAGCTATTCTGCATATAATCAGATGAACAAGATACTATGCTTGTCTTTGTTTATGGGAAAAAATGCATTTTATGAAATTGTGGTTAGAGGCCTGTTAGCAAAAAGGATGAATGGTTTATTGGAATTACAACTTGAATATTTTGAGAGAAACAAATGAAAAGTGTCTCGCTGTGGGGCTGAATTGGTTTGTTACCTTGCTTCTCTATCTGAAATCTGTTGACTGTCTCAGAAGTGTTGCTAGAAGAAGAAATAATCCTATAAAAGGACATAATACAATGCTAAGAAAAAGATGATGATAAAAATGCTTTCACCTCGCCATGAGCCAAACATCATATTAAACACTTTAAGTGTATTATTGCACTGAATTCTCACAACCCTATACCATACTCTCATTTTACTCATGGAGACATTGAGGCCTAGAGAGATCAATAAATTTTCTAAAGGCCATAAATAGAGAAATTAGGATTCAAATCAAATAGATCCCAGGGCTTATTCTCTTTACCACCACATTGCTGCACATTATTATTCAGTTATTAATTAAAGCCTTGCATTAGTGGCACTTCCAAATGAATAACAGAAAAAAGAAAGGAAGAAAGAAAAAGTAACACTGGTCATATGTATGTGTGCATTTTTAATAAAAATTACATTATTCTGTTTGTTTTTCTGGAAATTTTTGTTGCATCGAGTTGCTAGAATACCGTAATATAAAACTTGGCATTTTCTCAATAAATGTGTATGATGCTCTAGTAAGTGTTTAAGATGTCTTTGGAACAACATTTAATTTGCAAGATCTTTTTTATTAATGTGCTGAATTAAGTAATTATTTCTTTCCCACTTTGGGTATGTTCCATATTTGATTTTCTGCTGCTTTCAAGAAGCCATACAATAGAATTCCTAATCCCATTTTGATTCAACTTTGTTCCAAAAACTAAAATAAAAGATGTGAAGCACTTCTTTTATCTTATTAGAAAAGCCAATAAAATGAAAGAATCAGTTAAAGCAATTTTTTCAAAATATAAAATTGGCAGAGTATTTTGTTGGAAGCCAAGTTGAGGTTTATATACAAGGACTTCAAAACTTGTTTTGCTAATGCAATGTCACTCAAGAATTCACTGAATCTCACAAGGTAAACTTGCAGAGAATGTTTGTTTGGGGAAATGATGATGATGACAGGCAAGAATTTTCTAGGTGGAAAATTGAATTATAATTCAGATGCCATGCAATTCACTCTTTTAAAGTATGAAAGTTGGCCAGGCATGGTGGCTCACGTCTGTAATTCCAGCACTTTGGGAGGCTGAGGCGGGCAGATCATCTGAGGTCAGGAGCTTGAGACCAGCCTGGGCAACATGATGAAACCCTGTTTCTAGTGAAATTACAAAAATTAGCGTGTGGTGGTACATGTCTGTAATCCCAGCTACTCGGGAGGCTGAGGCAGGAGAATCGCTTGAGCCCAGGAGGCAGAGGTTGCAGTGAGCCGAGATTATGCCACTGTACTCCACAGCCTGGGCTGGGTGACAGAGCAAGATTCCATCTCAAAAATAAAAAGATTTGAAAAAGTGTAAAATTCAGTGGGTTTTAGGATATTGTCAGAGCTAAAGAACCATTATCACTATGGAATTCCCAAATGTTTTTATCCTTCTAAAAAAGAAACCCCCTTGTCCATAAGCAATACTCTCCATCCCCTACCACCACCCTTTCCTAGGTAACCTCCTGTCCATTTTTATCTCTATGGATTTGCCTATTCTGGACGTTTGGTATACATGGAATCAGGTAATATGTGGCCCTTTGTGCCTTTTCTTTCACTTAAGGTTTTCAAGGTACATTCATGGTATAGCATGTGTGAATACTTCATTTATTTTTACTGCTAAATTATATTCAGTTGTGTGGATATACCACAGTGTGTTTATCCACCAATCAGTTAATGTGTGTTTGGATCAGCTTATTTTGTTTCTGCTAAAATTTTGAAGAGTAGGAACAGGGATACCATCCATGCTAGCTTCCGATTGGAAGATGATAACTAACACTCTTTTCTTCTCTCTCATATTAAACAAAATCACAGCCAATGAAATGAAGATACCTTTAGAAAGAAAAACCTTGACTTATTTAGGCAATATATAACCATTTTTTACTCACTAAAATGTTTCTGCAAGTTAATTTTGCTTCTCATTACTTTGCCTAACAAAAATGCCTAGTGTAAATTCATTGTCTAGAAACTCCCCCAAAATCCACATTAATAAAACTGTGAGAAAAAATGTCCCTTTTCAATTAAGTATAAATATAACTAAGGTAGTGTTATGAAATAAAAGTATAAATTAGCATTATGTTTCCTCATTGGCTTTGCTGGATTAATCTCAAATAACCCAAAAGGAAACATAAATTTCAATTTGTAGTGAGTTTTGTGATCTGATACTTTTAAGTGGGTGTTTAGCAAGGGGCAACAGAAGAAAGAGCACTAGACTGCAATTACTTACTGCAAATCACAAGCTGCTGGAAATACTGCTTACTAATTGTATACCAAAGAGCTTGAGTGAAAAAGTGTGGAAGGGCTATGAAAGCCTTGCCTCCCCTGTTACTTGCTTTTATAAACCAGGGTGCAAGTTGAGTGACCTGTGCATTTATCCGAGCTCTGTTAGAAAGCACACAGATCCTGCATGGTTGGGAAGTTACAACATTGAGGACATGAGGAGAAAGCAATGAGGGCTTGCTGTGTGATGATGCTACTCTGTAACTACTATTAAGATAACGGTAACAATGACGTTAAGAGATAACAATAGTAGCTGTTATTCATTAAGTAATTACTCTCTGCTGGGCTCTTTGCATCTACACTTTACCTCTTAACCTCACAACTCTCCTGGGTAACTTTTATTATTTCTATTTCACAGGCAAGAAAAGTATGTCACTGAAGAGAGAAGTGATTTTTTTCTTGTGTCAGATAGCTAATAAGCAACAGAACTGAAATTCAAACCCAGATCCAAAGTCTCTCTCTTTCAACTAGTCAAGGATGAGTAATTAATGTTTGACATTAAAACTGTAGGTGCTTCAAACCCATAATATTGATGATAATATGGCTTATGTGGCCCAAAAGATGCTGCCTCTGCATGCATGCCCTAAGTAAACCTGTTTTGCTAGCTTTTGTTTTGGATCTTGCACCTTCACAGTTGTCCCCTAAAGCTTATCCCTGCAGCTTATCATCATCATGCTGTGATCCTAGGACATTCAGAAGATGTGATAGAGTTTTCATGGGATAAACCTGTGAACCATGTCCTTTCAATACCTTCAGTGCCCCTTTCTAACTTACAGAATGTGGAGTCAGTCTAAAATATTTAAATTTTCCCTTGAGGAGTCTCTAGACTTATCCTGCACTTGCTCCCGAGTTCCCTTGGAGAATAAAAGGAGATCTTCCCTGAGGAGGAACTGGAAAAAATCCTGGAGTTCCCCAGGATTTAAGGATTTCCTGGAGTATTAGAAACTTACATCCTTCTTGTGAGATCCTTCAGATCCACGGTCCCAGCTCTCAAGTATGTGGAGAAAAGAGCCTCAACAGAGTTATCTCCGTCCAGAGCCACATGATAAAATACTTTCCTATATATTTTAATGCTTAGCAGCAGTCCCATCTGTAACATGAAAAGGATTGGACAAATTCCTCACATGGTTATGTTCTTTGGCCAGCACAGTATTAAGTAAAAACGAAAACAAAACCCTCTACATTGTTTTTAGGAGCACAGTGCTTGCTCTAGTTCTCCATAGTCTCCTCCAATATCTGTTATATCACAGCCAGCGAACTGCCCTGATTAACATTCCCTGCCTGACCCCTAAAGGTATTTGCTTCTGAAGGTCCTAGAAGTGATAATCTTCCAAATTTCTTCTAGCTCTACTATCTTCTGATTCTCTCATTATTTTCAGTTTACAAAACAGGATTTGTACCTTTTTTTCCTTTGGCCCCACACTTGTGTTTTCCTTGCTTCCTTTCATTCTGCTTCTCTGACCTTCCCTTCAGTGCTCAAGACATCAAGTGCTTCAACTAACTCTTGGCCATCCAAGTTCTCTGCCGTGTGCTCTCCCTCTCTCAGGGATCCAGCCCTCAAAGTACTCCTCTTATACCCCTAGTTTAGTCTTAATAAATTTTCTATCTCTGTGAAGATCATGAAAGTAAGCTCTTTAAACTGATTCATCATGAAAATTATTCCTGGTATCTTTTATTTTACCATTAGGAAGGAGGGTGGGAGTAGGATGAAGAGGTGCCTAGGAGCTCCAATGAGTCTTTAATTGGTCAAGGCCAGGGTGGTGAGGATGAAGGGTTGTGGAGGGGAAAGACCCATTCTGCTAAATTCTTAACACTTATCAGAGAGGAGGAGAAAGGCTCCTCCAAGATCCTCTTTACATTTTTGTGTTGAAAGAGTAGCTGATCTCTGCCCCACTTAGAGGTATCTCTCTCCCTTCTTTGGAGCAGGCACCTTCTTTAAGGATGGCTCTGTCCTCAGCCACATGTGATTCGTAAACTCAGAGTGTCTTCCTCGGCCTGGATGCAAAGGATGGAAGATGGCATCCTTACTACTTCATGTGTTTTACAACAATTTTGTAAGTGGAGAAATTATGGGTAATTAACTCAAGTTCATACAAAAACAAAGTGTTAAAACTAGTTCTCAAACTAAAGTGTGTCTGAACCCCAAAGCCAAGCCTTTGCTGTCAGACTTTCTGAGGCTCTCAGAATCCAATTTTCAGCTGCTAGTGGTCAGAGGAGGGAGAAATCAGCACACACATTCTCACCCACTCTTGGACTCTGGTTTTAGGTGGGAGCTTGAAGCAAGTGCTTGTTAGGCACATTTACTTTTTCTCTTGCCTAGCTGATCTTAACTGTACATGATTTAGATGTCTCTTAATCCCTCTGTTCATGTGCTTGGTGTGGTTAAAAAAAAAGAATGCCGTTTGTGTGCTTACCAACTCACCAGATTATGATGAATAAAGTAATTATGTCAAACTTTTTAGGTTTACATTGTCTGGAGCTTATAATTTTATTATTTTGTTAACAGCTTGTTTTTCTTTTATGTTTCCACATCATTTTCTGTCCTCAGGGAAAGTCTTAACCTGTGAGAAAGTCATCGGTATCTTTATTTCAGTAATAATGAAACTAAGACTTAGTTTACCAACCCACATGGTCAACGTCAACACACAGGTCTTTGATTCCAAACTCTACAAGAAAACTCTATTCATGTAGATATATTTTGTTACCTATTATGCACATGGCATGATCACCTGGTCTCTACAAAGCGAAAACAAAAAGCCCAACATGGTTCTGTCAGGCTTCCTATTCTGAATAAGTGTGGTTCCACCATCCATAGCCACCAAGGTCCTTATTCATTCAAGATCCTTCCTCAGTCAGATCCTGAGGCTTTTGTGTGCACTGGCAGCCATGGCATCCCACACTTCCCTGACACCGGAAGTTACCTACAGACAAGACCCTAACTGCTTCCAATTTTAAGGCACATCTCACATGTGGTAGAGTGAGAGCCTGCACTGACATAATGTTGTGGTTTCTTCCCAAGAAACTATTTCTTAACGATTTTGCCTGGAAAACTCCATCCACAGTGGCAGACAGCAAAAGTTTCCAAAAATCTCTTATCAGTGTCTTTGAGATAGACCTGCCTCTGCCACCTGAGTATTAGTATCAGGCCCTGATATTGATCATCATACATGATATGTATGTATCAAAATATCACACCGTACTTCCAAAATAGATACAATTGTCTATCAACCAAAAATTATAATGCAAGAAAAAAAAACTTGTTTTCAGGCACTTTAAATGGGCCTTTACCCATGTTATCTATGTAATACTATGCATTGTCATTTGGAAAGTTTTTGTTTACTAGTTGTGAAAATCTTCCAAATACTGACATATTAATTTATGAAATAACAAAAAGTTACATTTGTTAATGTGAATTAATAATGCTAGTATCTGATAAAGAATTTGTGTGTGTGTGTGTGTGTGTGTGTGTGTGTATATGAGTATGTGCCTATGTATGTATTTCTGAGGCCCTTAGCATTGCTCTATTTCTCCTTTGTATAATTTTTAAGAAACATTTCCATTGGGCTGCGTTGCTTGGCCTACACTAAAACAAGCACAAATAAACACACCGAACAAAAAAGCAAAAAGGGTGATTAAAATGAGATTAAGAGAGAGGGTGTAGGGCTGTGTGATATGCAGAATGATTGAATGAATCCAGGCAAAGTCTGATTTGGTTTGTAAGTTCTATTTTATCTATTTTAGTAACCTGTATTTAATGCCTAGGCTCAAAGAGCTGAGGTCCTAAATCACTGGTTTCTGTCTGTGATATACAAAGTGGCTACTCACTAAGTAGTTTTTTTAGAATAAATACCTTAGGAGTTTAAATAAATAAATGCCTTAGGAGTTTATACAGTACTGTCTTACCCATTTTCATAGTACACAGAATTCCATCAAATGGATATGAACTAATTTATTTAACTGCCTTCAATTATTTCTAATATTGTCTATCATATTTCAATGAAAATGCTTATATGAATGTCATTTTGTGTGTTAGTATATCAAGAGAATAACTCTCTAAATGTATCTTGGGCTCCTCTAACAAAATACCACTGCTGAGTAGCTGAAACAATAGATACTTGTTTCTCACAGTTCTAGAGGCAGGGAAGCCCTAGATCAAGACGCCAACAGATTCAATTCTTAGTAAGGGTCTTCTTCCTAGCTTGCAAATAGTTGCCACCTAGCTGCATGATCATGTGACTTCTTTGTCCATGCTGAGAGAGAGAGAGAGAGAGAGCTGTGGTATCTCTTCTTTTTTAAAGAAGTTGACCCCATTATGGGTCTCCATCTTCATGACCTCATCGAAACCTGATTTACCTCCCAAAAGTCCCACATCCTAATACTATCACATTGGGGGTTAGAGCTTCAACATACAAACTTTAATATGTTGAAAATTCAGTTCATAACATGACTGGGTAAAACTGTGTAAAATTTGGACAGATTTGCTATTGCTAAAAGCTCTTCAGGATCTCCCAGGTGACTAGGTTCTTAAAGTTCACTCTTCTAAGTGAGTTTCTCTTTCCCATTGTCTATATTGGTCCTACCCGTTTCCAATATAAGAAAGAGTAAGACTTTGAACCTTGCCAACAAAGTGTATTATCAAATTTTTTGAAGTTCCCTTGAGGTGATAGGTTAAAATGATAGCTCAGTATAGTTTTAATTTACATTTATTTTGTTAATATGTGAGGTTGATGAATATTTCATATGTCTAGTAACTATTAGCACTTTATTTTTCTGAGAGGTAACTAATCACAGTCTATCTACTTTTCTGTTGGGTTGATGATCTTTTTCTTATTGTTTCATATAGCTATGTGAAAATTGTCATTTTTCTTTGATGTAAGCTGTAAATACTTTTGCCAGTTTGTCTTGTGTCTTGGTTTTTGTTAAGGGTGTTTTTATTTTTCATTGTAACTTTTTAAAAATTTGTATTTTATTCCATCTCTAAGATGAGATTATAAAATACTTCACTGCCCATCTTTACTTTGAGAACCTCTTTGGGTTTATTTTTTCACTTTTAAGTCTTTGATACATATGGCACTATTGTGCTACATGTCATGAGATAAGAGTCCAGTATCTTTATTTCATTTTATTGTTTTGTTCCTTCTTTTAATGGTTGTTACTCAGGTGTTCTGTATCTGTTTATTTCATCAGAAAAAAATAGGTTAATCTATCAAATGATGGAAAATATCTCAAAAAGTCATAACAGGGCTAAAATGATATGATTCTGTGTGATTATTTATTTTTGCCACTGTAAGCATAATCTGGATAATTCAGATTTAGAATGTGTGTGTGTAATTAAATATATTTTAGGACAGTTCTTAGTTTATCAGTTAATTGTGTAACACTTCTGTTTAATTTACACAATCTATAAATTGTATAGTTAAGATGAGTTACCTTGAGCAGCCAGAAGTAGCGCCAACACCAACATTTTCTAAGGCTATGTATGAAATTTTACTGAATTCTTAAGCCAATATTGCTCTCTGCTCTGTTTCCACTGATGTTGATTGTCTGGACCACATATTTGAGTGGAAAATCACCTTCGTCACTATGTTATTTCTGTTGTATATGTCTTATCTACCTTGCCCAGAAAAGTTATGAACTTCTTAGTAGAGAGATCATGACTTATACTTCTACTTAATCTGTTCAGCAAACATATTAAGTGTCTGCCATGCTCCAAACACTATTCTGAGTACAAGAGAGACAAAGGGAGCCGTAGGCCCTGCCTTCGAGGAGCACATGGCTAGTGGAGACAGACAGTGAGTTGACAGTGACAATACATGTGACCATATTTACAGCGTTCCAAGAAGTTCAGAGGAAAGCCATCTGATTTGTACTGGGAAGAATATTATGGGGATTTAAGGAGATAAAAAGTGAAAGCGTACTTGAAGTACTAGGCAAATGATGGATATAAAGTAAGTTTAGGAAAGTCCTGAGTAACATTTTACTTCTGTCTATATTATAAGCATCATGTCTCAAACTGTAGAGTGATGTTTCATTTATTTGGCTTTTTCTAGGAAAGACAAATGAAATATGCTTCCTAAGAAGTGAAAAGAGCCTATAAGAGCTCCAACTTGCAAAATGTTAGCCTTTTTACTGGTCACTTTTTAAAATGTTCTAAATGAATGTTACATTGCCTTCTTAATCTAACTATGCTCAGCAGAGTTTACATTTTATTTGAGGTTTCAGAAATAGCATTCAGAACATCTTCTTTTGTACAACACAGCACCTTTAAGGGCTCTTCAGGATCTCCCAGGTGACTAGGTTCTTAAAGTTCACTCTTCTAAGTGAGTTTCTCTCTTTCCCATTGTCTAAGTGTAGACTGAGATCCAAGTTTACTTCCAGCATTTCTTTATCTTTATCCTTCTTCATTTGCAGCTTCTGATTGTGTATGCTTTGGGAAACCAGATGAAGAAACTGGTCTAAGTTACAGTATACCTAAAAGGAGAATTTACAGTGTCTCTGTGGCAGCATGCAGTTCCCTCTTGTAAATAAATATATATAAGTTTTAGTGCCAAAACATATGCAATCAATTTTTATTATCATTATATATGTTAAAATTATTGTTTATTTCTCTCAGCAATTTTCAAAACAGTTGAGGTTTCTGGATACATTATCTTAAGTATATATGGCGTATGGTCATACATTTAAAAATACCAAAGGTTTCAGGCAGCATTTAATGTCATTCTTCAAATTCTTTATTAAAATTGCATCATATTTATCTATTGACAGTATTTAGCCACCTAACTTGTTTGAATGTTATACAATAATGCAAAATGTCTATGATTGAAAGAAAAGTGAGTTTTTAAAAGTTTTGATCTTTTGGTGTGTTTTTTTCTCATTGTATCTTAGTTGCCCAAAAATATAAGCTTGGTAAAACTTATTATCTTAAGAAATATTTCATGTCAAAACAGAGCACATGTTAAAGTAAAAACAATTCTTTAGAGTGAGGAAAACATTATAGCTGTATAAATAATTAAAGAGTTTTCATTATTAAAAATGTAACCTTAAGTCATTAAGTATTCATTACTCATTCAAAGTTCTTGCAGTTGGGAATTTACTGACAGGCTATTTCTAGTTAATTTTGAGGTTTAAAGTAAATGAACTTACCAGATATAACCCTCTGGAGTCCTGCTTAGAAAACAAAAGCCATGAAGCTACTTGCATAGCTCTACAAACCTGTGGTGCTTTCAAGCGTCAATGGCGGAACAGAATGAGTAAGAGTAGAGAAAGGGGGCAGTGACGAAGGGACCTTAAGTCATGGGTCTAATTCCCCTGGGACATAGCTGGCCTTCACACAGGAAAAACAAAACAGAAAATCTCCACCAAATAGAAGTATTTCTCAATCTCAAGAAACATCCGTAACTCATCCAAAATGGTCATTAGTTCAAGGGGGACTGGGTGAGAGAGCATCGATCCAGAAATGTTAAGGAGCATCTGGCGGATGGGGAAGCCCAAGCAGAAGCCTCACTAACAGAGTAAAACACATCTGTGACAGGCACACATCGGAACATTTCAGTCCCTTTAGAAAGTTTCAGAGGTGGCAGTCTTTGTAGTAGCTGAGAATTTGTGTTCAACTAAAAATTGGAAGATTATATATACTTATACTCACAAAGTATTAGGCAAATGGTAGCCTATCTGTGTTCATTATATTGTTTTAAAATTATTGATAATGTGGTAAAATTTATGTACCTGAAATGTGTTACAATTCAGTGACATTGCATGCAGTTTTAAAATAGCTTAATTATATTTAGTTTTTCTAGTCGAAAACAAGTTTTTTTGCAACCTCAGTGCAACAGGAAAGTGAAAAATGAAACAACCCATAGTAAGTTGACAGTAATCTGATTGGGTAACTGATTTTTCTTCTATTTTGAGTTATTTAGTTATTTTAGAGTTACTTAAAGAGTGCAAGAATAAATTTGTAACTTGAATTTCCAGATTTAGCTGGAGCGGCTTACAAAGGCATGAAAACGGCCAGGTACAGTGGCTCATGCCTGTAATTCCAGCACTTTGAGTGTGTGAGATGGGCAGATCACTTGAGACCAGGAGTTCAAGACCAGCCTGGCTAACATGGTGAAACCCTGTATCTACTAAAAATATAAAAATTAGCTGTGTATGTTGGTGGGTGCCGTAGTCCCAGCTACTCAGCAGGCTGAGGCAGGAGAATCATCTGAACCCAGGAGGCAGAGGTTGCAGTGAGCCAACATACCGTCCCAAAAAAATAAAAATAGAAAAGAAAAAGAAAACATGCTGTTTCCACACAATTCATTTGTCACAATCAAACATAGTTGTTGGCCTATGTTTATTAATATCCTTTCATCATCATGATCATCATATATTCAAGTTACTCTTCCTAAATTTTTTACCTGCATCTGAATCACTGTTCTTTGGTTCCCACTCTTCTCTTTGCCTCATCTCCCTCACTGAATTCTGTGTTTCATGAAAGGAAAGTTTATTTTCTATTTAGGGTTGTGGACAGAGGACTAGTAAAATTTCTTGTCACTTACAATTGAATCAAGTTGGTGTTTTCAGTTATTTGTAAATCTACAAAAGATTTACAGTAGAAGAGGCAAAGGCTGTGAAGTGTCAACATTAAGGTTGCTGCTGCTGCTGTCAACATCTGTTCCCCCAGCCGCATACAGAACTCTAATATGTGGCAGCCCATGACTCCTGGAATCTGTTACCAAGAAAAACAAATCCTAATGGTGCAATATTTTTTATTTCTTAAGCCACAACAATAGTGAAACGGTATGTGTTCTTTTGCAGTTTTTTCCTATTCCTCATAGGAAAGATGCTAAAGTATAAATGTTGTTTGGAATACCATATATAAATTCCACGGAGATGTCCTTTAAGAATTATAAAAATAATGAAAATTATATTTATCCTTTATCTCTTATTTTTTCCTTAATATTCCTTAAGAATTGTTATATATCAGACAACAATTCAAAATATTCAGAATTATTAGCCTCTTAATCATTCTGTTTATTAGCTTAAACTAATAATAGAGAGCAATGGCTTTGCTTCTTAGCATAGGTTTTTGGAAACTTGAACTCAAAAATCAGTAAATTCAAAAGGAGTTATAGTTTTAGAGTATTTGGCCTAATATATTTGAAAAGAATATTCCCTTCACCTATCTTTGTTTGCATTAGACTTGTGCTAATTATGTGATTCCTCTCCATAGCCTCAATAATAAAGAGATCTTAAGTTGGAATGTATAGTTCTGTTTTTCATAATTATAATTTAAAAATCGATTTATAAACCCTATGATTTATGAAATATTTGTGAACAAAACTCCCAGTATCACTGGAATAATTCAAATGAAAGAGGATCTTATATTGAGCAATTTGCCAGTTTAAGACCTGCCCTTTACAGTTTCTCTGCAGTTGACCCTTTAGTCCTATTTTGAGTTAGCAGATGAAAATAAGGTTTCCCTTCAAGTAGTGGTTGCTAAGGGCAACTGGTACTGATGCCAACGATGAATACTCTACCTCCTTAGTATAATGCCTACTTTGTGAGCTAAATAAAGAGCTAAATTGTAGAGAAGGAGGTTGTATAAATGTGAAATATCAAGAAAGGAATAAAAGCAGAAATATTCGTAATGGGAAAATAAGAAAAAGAATTACTATAATCACTTTTTAGGCAACTGCCTGGCATTTTGGACAGGTGTCCTTATCTTCTGGGCACTCTGCATTTCCACCCTTCATAGCTAGAAAATTAGTATTGTTCACTGGGGCAAGACTTTCTTTTGTAATATGAATTCATGTCATTAGTTCTTAGTGGATTTTGAAAAAGTGGAAGTGAGGCTGTGATAGAAATATTTGTCAACTTTTTAGGCTTTGATTTTTCAAGCATAAATATTTTGTGTCATTAGAATTGCTTTATGCTATTTGGAAAACTTATAGGGGGCAGGGTCGGTTATTTCTGACTCCATGTCAGTAAAGATTGTTTTATGAACATGTTGGTTTAATGAGAGAGATTTCATATAGGATGTGTTACAACAGTGTTCATAATTTCTTTGACCAAATTGCGCTTAATGTATTCATTTCTTATGATTTCAGAATGTTTTTAAAAAACTTCATTGTATCCTAGACAATGCTGTTTCTAAAGGGTGAGTTCATAACTCCTTTATGAGAATCTGTTCAATGCCAGATGTTTTGCCTGTCTACAAGGCGCTCAGACTGGGAAGCTGGACGTTAAATCAAGTAATTATAGAAAAGTATACTGTGAGCTACAATCAAGGCATAAATTTGATGTTATAGGAACACAGAGTAAGAAGCATATTCACTGAGGAAGTCACGTTTAGCTTGCAGGATGGTTTGGAGTTTGCAGGTTGTGCGAGAAACATCTGCCTGCAGCAGCATTCCTTCCTTGATTATCAAGGTTCATGCAACTGCTCTGTTTCATTGCACGTCTTTGAATGTCTCTTTCCTTCCTCTACACTTCTAGAATTAATTTGTTGGTTAAGGAAGATAGCTAGGGGAATAGTTTTCTTCCTACAGTGGGTTTCTTTATATGACTCTGCAAATACATTCCATGTAAGTGTGAACATTCTGAATTTTCTAAGATGAGGAAGAGCAAAATGAGACTCCGTAGGCACAGCTAGGAATGGCTTCTGCAGGAAAGTGTCAACTTTATGTTCCAGATTTCTCAGGGCAGTCTGGACTCCAAGTGAGTCCTTTTACTCTGGTAGAAGCTTGCTTATCAGACCTTATATCCTGATGCTGTTGATTCTAGAAATATGATCAGTGTAGCAAAGACACAAAGGAAAGAAGGTGGGCTGGTGAGACCCTGCTGTGATATGGTGCAGGGTTTATGAGACTGGAAAAGTATGTAAAGACATACTGTAGAAGGTTTTGTATGCAACACTAAGAAATTTGGACTTTGTCCTCCAGGCAAAGGAGAACGCCGCACTTTTCAAAAAGGAACAAAGAGGTGGAATTACTTTTATAATTTATTTTCTGTAGATAAATTGACTGGAAAGGTATTATTTTTTAAAATAATATTTCTAATAGAGAATGGATTGGGCTTAAGTTTTCAAGAAAGAGACTAACTTTGAAGTATATATTTATGTGTTACTAACTTATAGATAATAATTAAAGCCATAAGAAATGGGTAGGAGAACCCAAAGGAAGCATGTGGAATAAGAAGACAAGCAGGAAGAAGGAAGGAATCATTAAAGCATGTATGAATTCGAAAAAGAGGAGAAATGTGCACACAAGCTTGGAAAGAGTGTTTAGAGTGTTAAAAGAGAATCAGCAGAGTGTGTTTGGGAGCAAAAGGTGGAGAGATTTTCAGATAGAAAAGTTGATAAGGAGTGCAAAATCCTTTGGGGGCTGTAGGATGAGACTTGAAAAAGTGGATTTGGCAATTAGGCTATCTGAACCTGAGTGCTGATAGGTTCACTTCATAAGGTCTCCTTTCTTAGAAAACAAAACAAAACAAAACAAAGCTGTTAGTACTGGGATAAAGAATTCTTTAGCAGGGCAAGGGAGTAAAATTTTTTCTCTGGAGGGAAAAAAGGGAAAGATTGCAGGAAAATGAAATAAATCTTAGGGCCCAGTAAAGGAAGACCTAGTCATAGCATTGTAGGACTGGCCATTACTGGTTGTTTAAATCGTACCACCATAGGTCAAAACTGCACCTAAACTATTCCAGAGAGGTGAATATTTTAATTGCTTATACAGAATCCTAATTATGAGCTAATAAGAAGAGGCATTAAAACTAGCACCCCACTGATTTAATTTGAAGAGAGACATTTATATTAGCTGTTTCTAAGACTCATCTTTCAATTCTTCCCCAAACCAGTTATTTCACAGTTGGTTCACAGTTTTGAAAGTAGAACTGCTGGAGTAAAGAAAGAAATTTACAGCTTCAGATGTTTAGTTTCTAAAGGTGTCAGAATCCCATGTTTCTCTTTTATTTATTTTTCACCGAATTTTGTAGAACACTGATTAACTCAGATTTTTAGGTTTAATTTCTTCCTGTGGACCGTTACACATGAATGCCAGCTGCCTTCTGCCAAGCAAAAACTAGGACAGTCCAATTCCAGCCCACCCTCTTTTAAGCTACAGGGTCACTGAGGATATAGTGAGAAATTACACATTTTTGATCATGTAAAATATGGATTTTTTTTCCTAGTAATTACTCTCTTCCATATTTCACAATTTATCATTTCTACGAGGAATAGTAGCACATAAAATACACAACATTTGTGTCTCTTAGAAGAGACCCTCAGAGAGGCCTTACATAGGGTTGTGCCCCCCTGTGGCTGGGCAGGAAGACTTGGTCTGCAGATAAACTAACTGGATAATGGATGGTTTCTGTTATTTTGGTCGGAAGGCTTGATATGTAACAGATGCATCCTTACTTTGTGTCTGTCCTTTCTTCTCATGGATTGAGAGATGCAGAGGGGTTGTGTGGCAGAGTTAGAGAAAAAGCATTGGCCTAGGTAGGAATCTTGGGCTCTAGTGTTGACTTGGGCCCATATTAACTCTATAGCTGATGGTAGGCAAGTCAGTGAAGCTCACTGAGGCTGAATTTCCTCGTGTATAAGGTGAAGGTAGTTGTGCCACCCTGACTACTTAGTAGAATGACAATGAGGATCCAAGGTGAGAATACCTGGACAGACTACCTCAAGAAGTGTGTTATTGTCATGATATTGGAACTACACCTTTTAAAAAATAATTTCAACTTTTATTTTCCATAAGTATATTACAAGATACTGAAGTATATTGCATAATACCGAAGTTTGGGATACAAATAATTCCATCACTCCGGAATTATTGCATAATACTGAAGCATATTGCATAATACTGAAGTATATTGGATAAGTATATTGCATAATACTAAAGTTTGGGATACAAATAATTCCATCACTCAGGTAGTGAGTATAGTACCCAACAGTTTTAAAACTCTTTCCTCCCACTATTAGTTCCAGTGTCTGTTGTTGCCATCTTTATGTCCGTCAGTACCCAATGTTTAGCTCCTACTTATAAGTCTCACTTGAGACCGTGTGGTATTGGTTTTTGATTTCTGAGTTAATTCACTTAGGATAATGGCTGCCAGCTGCATCTATATTGCTGCAAAGGATATGATTTCATTCATTTTTATGGCTGTGTAGTATTCCATGATATATATGTACCACATTTTCTTTATCCAATTCACAAATAATGGGCACCTAGGTCGATTTTATGTCTTTGCTTATGTCAGTAGATCTGCATTGTACATATACTTCTCTATATTCTAGGAAAACCGCTGTTGAGATATTTGAGCACATAAATGATTGTTGTTGTAAAATATAGCATCATGTGTCTATATTTCATGACCTCAATGCCATTTCAAAAGGACCTTAATTTTTACTTAAACTCAGTAATATTTTTATTTCTATTTTTTCCTGATGATTTTTAAAGCTTACTGAAAAGTACAGAAAACAATAGATATTATACTTTCTTCCTATATAAAATGTTGCTACCATATTGTCACATTTCTTTCAGATTTTCTTAAAACAAAACAATGTTTACAGATGTTGCTGCAACCCCACCTCTCCATCCCATTCACCTCTTTTCCTCTCTGAATGTTATTATCTTTAAATGTTCACACAATGACAAAAGTCATCTAGGAACATTTCTCAGAATATATACATGCCATTAAACTATGCATGACTGTGCTTATAATATGTATTAGATATATTATAAATATGTATGATTTTATATAAATGTATATATGTATATACACACATAAACATATACACACATATGCTTGTTTTGGGAAGATTTAAACTTGTACTTAAATTGTTTCATTCAAAAATAAGGTTTTGAAGGGCTGAGTGAGGTGGCTCATGCATCTAATCCCAGCTATTCAGGAAGCTAGGTGGGAGGATAGCTTCAGCCCAGAAGTTCAAGGCCAGCCTGGGCAACATAGCAAGTCTCTGTGTCTAAAAAATAAAAAAATAAAGAAAGGGTAACAATTTTTTAAAAAGTGAGCCAACAGTAATGTTTTAAGAGATTCAGCCATATTGATGCATGCAGTTTTAGTTTATTTTAACTTGAGAAGAAAATGTGGCTATTAAATTGATGGTAAGAAGGAACAAATATCTAGCAGACCAATTTGGAAAAAACAAGTAAATTTGAGGGAATGTATATCCTGTGACCCAGCAATTTCACTTCTCTGCATAAGAAACTCTTATATATGTGCACAAAAATTACTTCCAGGTTTTTAATAGTAAAATCCTTACAAAGTAATTTAAGTGGTCCTCATTAGTAACATGGGCAAACAGTGGAATATTATACAGCAGTGAAAATAGCATTTTAATAAAAATGAATTGTGGTAATCAGAAAAATTATCAATCTATTAACCACATATAAATCTACAAACAATACTTGATAAAATGTAGGTGTGAAAAAAATTTTAATATTAGGCACTTTATGAAGCAAGATGTATTCTCTTATACCCTATTCATCATGATAATTTTTATATAATCTATTTCCTTTTTAAATGAATGTATTAGGCTTGCATGAGATAATTACAATAACAATAAGATGTTTTCAAAAAACATGCAGGTTAATAAATGATCTATTTTGCAATTTTTCTCCAACATTTTTGTGTGATGCTGAGTAGCAACTCTTTATATTATCTCTTAGTGGGCCACAATTAAAGAAGTCCATAAATTAGCATTATCTATGGGTTATCTGCTTTAAGAAAATCTGGCATTTTAAAACATATAGTAAGCTGGGGATTTTCTAAAATAGAGGTATATTTGGATTTATAATTGGAAACATCTTTGCATAGAAATGCTCCCAGTATCTTAAATATGGCTTACTATATGAAATTTATTTTTTCAAAGCTTCAAGAATACATCTATTGCATAAAGAAGAAAAGCACTAAATAATGATTGACACTTCAATGCCACATATTAGTAGCTCTACTAATAAAACTCTGTCGAAGATGGAGATAATCAGTCAGTTTACTGCTCACCCTTCTGAAGTCTGATATTTATTTGAGGTCAATCATGGTATAATTCTTTAATTTAATATCTTGTCATGTTCATCACTGTGAAGTTGAGGTAAAATTCTTTTAACTCATTCTGTAAAACTTAAGTTATAAATCAAATGTTCATTAAAGTCAAGTAGAGTTTAGTTTTGTGATTTCATTCTCCTCAAGAATCATTGAGTGATCTTTTTCCTGTGAAATAGTTCTTCAATAAGGATTGATTTTGCAGCTCAGATAGGATGGTTGTTTTTACTGGTCATTCACCCTGTTCATTTATCTTAAATCTTATGAATTAATTTACTTATGGGTACCATTTGAACTGTAGAAGGAGCAAGTGGGATGCAAGGGAAGAGGAAAGAGCTGTACAGAAGTTGTAGGACATAATAATTCATGGTGGGTCACAACTTTATTTCAGCACCTTCTTTTCTGAAATTTGGTATACAGCTTCTAGATTTATTCCTAGAAGAGCATCTTAAACTATATTCAGTGAAAGTAGTTGATGGTGGTAAAACAAACTAATCCAAGATGAATTTCTGAATGAGAAAACTTAGAAGAAATTAGGATACAATTCCTTAGGCTTCTGTGAAAAATAAGCAAGGCAGGAGTGATGAAGAAATATTTGATGATTAAAGTCAAAAGAATTAAAATAAATTGAAGTTTTAGGATATGAGTTACTACAGTTTTACATTGATGTTTACATTTTTAACTATTTTACCTGTTACGTTGTTTTATGAAAAGGGTTCCTTTTTTCAGCTTTATTGAGGTATAATTGGTAAATGGATATGTTAATTAGCTTGATTATGATGATTATTTCACAATGTATGCATAGATCTAAATATCAAGTTGTATACCTTAAACACAATTTTTACTAAAGAAATTCTTGATAAAATACCTTTTCAAAGTGTATCAACCAGGGACAGTGGCTCACACCTGTAATCCCAGTACTTTGGGAGGCTGGGGTGGGAGGATTACCTGAGGCCAGGAGTTCAATACAAGTCTGGACAACATAGTGAGACCGTGTCTCTACAAAAATAAGCAAATAAATAATAAAAATGTGTCCGTTGATGTCTGTAATGGATTTTCACTCAAGTAATCAAGTCAGTAGTTTCAGAACAAAATTATTCTTTATTTTAAAACCCAAATATGTAAAGCACTGGTAAAAATTCGTGTATTTAGACATTTTTTTAAAATGTTGCAATTATTGGGGGATTTTCTGGGCATGATATGAACATGTTGAAAGGTGTTTAAGTAGGGAAAAGAGAATAAATGTTCCATGACAATTTGGAGATAGATTTTTTTTTTCCTCCCTCCCTCCTTCCCTCCCTCCCCTCCTCCCTCCCTCCCTCTCTTCCTTCTTTCCTTCCTTCCTTCCTTTTTTTTTTTTTTTTTTTTAGAGAGACAAGGTATCTCTCTGTTGCCCAGGCAGTAGTGATGGAGTGCAGTAGCATGATCATAACTCTGTGCAACCTGGCCTCAGGTGATCATCCTGCCTCAGCCTCCTGAGTAGCTAGGACTGCAAGTGTGCACTTCCATGCCTGGCTATTTTTTAATTTGTACTGTTGCTGTGTCACCCAGGTGGGTCTCAGACTTGTGGCCTCAAGCTACCATCTTGCCTTGGCCTCCAGCAGTGCTGGGATTACAGGTGTAAGTCACAATGCCCAGTCAACTTATGTTTTCTTAAGGATTTATTATACTCTAAAAGGCAGAATAGAATTAACAGTAACATAGTCATAATTAGAGAGTATATTGATTTCTTATTGGAAGTGCCAGAAGGTACCCATTCTAACAGTTCTGTTTTGGCTGAATCTTACAGATAAGGATGGCTCTTTGGAAAAACTAAGGGTAGGTTGGTACATGAATGGTTAAAAATCTTTATCAGCTATTAGAACCAAAATCAGTGGGACCTTCTAAATTTTAGATTCAGATTCTCTTTAAGGGATAATTTTATTTTTCTCTAGTCTTCTTTGTGGTATGAAATACCATTGATCAGATGACTTCCCAGGTTCAAATTAACAATGACTAAAGATGAGATCAGTGGTTAAATGCCGACAAACTTTCATTTAGAGATTCACAAATTGCTCCAATGCCCAAAAAGGAATTGAAATAATTTTTTAATTTGTGTCAGCTGAGTAAGACCTTTCTTGGCTCTTCTCTTGACCTCTAAAATGAATAAGTCTAATGTTTTTTCTTACCATGAGAGTTAGATTATCCTACTTGGCTGCTTATATCAAGTTAATTAGAAGATTGCCAACTTCCCCACTTTATTAGAAGCTATATAAATATCACAATTAAGGGAAAAATGATGGCTCTACAAATCTTAAGAATTTATAATTTGATGATCTGAAGGCTTATTTAATATGAGAATACTTTAACAACATAAATTTTTGTTCTTAGGCACTTAGTTTGGTTCATGTTGGCATGAAATGGCTAATTTGAAGTTTGATTAATTTGAAAATGTAGCATAATACAGATCAGACTTAAGTACTCTTATTTTGGAGTACTGTTCATTACTTACACTGTTAAATTAAACTTCTGTGAGCAAAATAGTTAACATTTATTGAATCTTTGTTTCAGGCATCATGCTTTCCATGCAACCTACCTTACTTTTCATGCATAATTAATTGTTCCTTATTGTTTCTTCATCTGTAAAATAATAATAAGAACTAGACTTATTTCAAAGGCTTATTTGAGGGTTAAATGAAATTTATAGAAAGCACTTAAAACATTATAGAGTAAGCACTCAATAAATGTAAAATATTGAAATCAGCTGCTTTGACCATCAAAACAGTCATGTGTTTTGTCATGTTGTTATTATGTTAGGCATTACTGTAATCCCAACTCTTAAATGGGCAGGAAGCTCACATAGCTAATAACTAACAAAGCTGGGATGCAAATTCAGTTGTTTGGCTTTAGGATCCAGTCCCTTATCTGCATTCAAAGAGATAAATATATATATATATATATATATATATATATATATATATATATATATCTTAGTTTAACATATTCTGAATTCTTCAAGCAAATTTTGCCATGAATAATTCCATCCCTACCATCACTGTTCTGGCTCAGACTCATTCATCTTTCTCCCATTCCTGTTTTTTTTTTTTTTTTAACTAAGATTTATCAGGTTTTATTTTTGGAGTGTCTACTCTTAAAACACAATATCCAGTTCTGTGGTTCTAAACCGCAGTGCAAATTGTGTAATGTGTCACAAGTAATTTTCCTCAAACCAGTAAAATAGTACAATGAAAACCTAAAGCTTAGAATTGACTTTTTAAATCTAAATTCTAGCAGATATAAGACTATTCCTAAAATAGCAACCCATTCACTCCTCATGATCCTATATGCTTTCTTGAGAGAGAAAGCAATGGTGGAGCTGCAACCAGTCCTCCAGTAACCTGACACAAAGCAGTGGCCAAGCACCTGCACATTCCCAGCACAGGCTCTTCCATTCCATCCATCATGGAGGCCAGGTGAAAGGCCCAGAATGGCTGAGCAAACCCATCCCTCAGCTAAGCTTCTGTGGAAGTTTTCTTTCTACCTTAGTTGACCAGGTAAAAAAGAAGTATTAATATTACCTAGGATCATCAGATACCCTGTAATTTTAAGATCAAATCACATAGTTTTCACTCTTCTATCATGGGACTACATTGCTATTTACTAAGTTCATTGTAGAGATGCAACAGCAACAACAACTGCCACAGAATTTCCAGGTGGGACTTTAATACCAGAGATATGAGGTAAGAGTTCTAGTACCTTGAGTTACTAAAATGACTCTCTGAGAGATTAATAAATTGTACTTTGGTGTACTTTGTAAAGAACCTATTTGTTAAATACCAGCTCAAGGTAAAAGGATGTTTAATTAAAGCTTTATATTCATGAAAATTTAACAAAACAACCAAATTGTTTTACTATAGTTGTGCAACAGTTAACTGAGACTCACGTAATGTTTAAGGCTTTTTACCCCAACTTCAGACCCTCTGAAACAACTCCACTTGGTTTAACTTCAAAACTACCACATTAAACACTTTTTTTGACTTCTGAAGAGCAAGGAAGCAAATTTTCTGATAACATTTTGCAAATAAAATACTGTCAAAGAATGAATAACAAATTTGTTAATTTTGTAAATGGATAGTATTACAAATTATATAGCTAAGAATTATCTTGCACTCCATGCATGTGAAGAAAAGAAATAGAGTGATGTGGAGCCAGTTCTTTTTTTTGATTTTTGTTTTGTTTTTGTTTAGAGTTGGGGGTCTCATTCTGTTTCCCAGGCTGGAGTAGAGTGGCACTCTCATGACTCACTGCCTCAAACTCCTGAGCCCAAGTAATTCTCCCACCTCTACCATGCCTGGCTAATATATTTTTATTTTTATTTTTATTTTTATTTTTGTGAGACAAAGTCTCATTCTGTCACGTAGGCTGGAGTGCAATGGTGTGATCTTGGCTCACTGCAACCTCCACCTCTGGCGCTCAAGTGATCCTCCCAAGTAGCCTGGACTACAGGTGTGCACCGTGATGCCTGGCTAATTTTTGTATTTTTTATAGAGACAGGCTTTCACCATGTTGCCCAGGCTGGTCTCGAGCTCCTGGGATCAAGTGATCTGCCGGCCTCAGCCTCCAAAAGTGCTGGCATTATAGGGGTGAGCCACCTTGCCCAGCCAATTTTGTTTTAAAAAATTTGTGGACTGGTTTTTGATGTTTTTAAATAAACTTCATGTTACATCATCATAAATAATTATTAGAGAGAATGCTCAACTAAATTGTTACATTCTTTCCACAGCACAATAGAATTATAGAATAATTCAAAGCAAATACAAATTATTTTCTTAGCCCATCTTCTTAATTTGTAATACTGTCCCAGAATACCCTTTCCGAATAAATTAACATTTACAAACAAATGATTTTTCAATAAGGATATATTATGAGTGTGAGGTTGAGCAAAGATAAAATACTAAAATTTGTGTAGCAATGTGCAGGGCTGCTTAGATAAAGGTAGGAGTCAAATACAATCACCAGTTGATGTGATTCAAGGGAAATAAATGTGGACATTCCTGAGTTATTGGCCAAGATTAAGGAAATACAGTTTTTTTTTTCTTAAGGAGTATGAAAAGATTAAGGAAACAGGTGCTTTTTTATCATTTGAAAAAAATTATCAAATTCATGGAATGTTAGAATAAATAGCTATGATCGAAGTAGAGAAAGATGTGTTTTAAAGGAAGAAAAACTCCCTTTCTTTTGTTCCACTCTTGGTGGAAATGCTTTAAGACTTAGCCCCAAGGACTGTGCAGCATCAGATAAGTTGTGATGTTCTCCCATGTCCTCAGCATGTGAACCCGTTCACATGGAATATTCAGATACAAATATAGGTTCTAATTGCCAAGTAGTATATATTTCCCTAGACTTCATTGCAATTGATTTTTTAAAAATGGCGACTTTACAGTATGATCTCACTTCATGAAGGTACATTTTTGGCAGATCCAGGTAAAAAGAAATCATTTGTATTTATTATCATTCTTCGTGTTCAGCCTTTTTACTTACTTGGAATCAATCTTGATTACTTTTAAAAGGACTTTACTAATCTTTTTCTTCCTCTCCGTCCTGCCATCACTGACCTGCCTCAATCCTTGTTCAACTCTCTCTTGTTCAAGTCTCCTAAGTGGATTGTTGCACTGCTTTCTGTCCTCTGCACAGCCACGAGAGCAGTCTATTTAGGATGCCGATCTGTTTCTGTCACCCCCATGCTAGATCCCCACAGTGGCTCCTCACAACCAGCCTACAGCACACATGCTTTTCTTTACAGCAGATTATACTCCCTGTGGGCAAAAGTGGTACTTGTTTGTCATCTCTCTGTCCTTGAGACTCTCAACTCCACTCTAGCAACTTTGAACTTCTTTCAGTGTCCTGCCCTTCCCAGCATCTTATCTTGCCCATGCTGCTCCTTAACGTTAATCCTCTTTCCTTTTCCTCTAACTTCTCCTTTTAGATTCAGCTCCCATGTCACCTCCTCCAGACACCAGTTGAATGACCTTTGTCAGTGAGCCCACGTCCTGGGCAGATCTGCATTACTGCACTTCCATGTTGTTGTGTGTTTGTATAGTTAAGTATTTGTTTCCTCCAGTAAAGTGTTAATTTATGAGGGACTGGAACAATGTCATACCAATTCAACAAAACTAGAAAGGCTGAAAATAGTTAGTTAAACCATTTCTTAAAACATATTTTATTTGGCCAGAACCAAGGTACACAGATGTAAATTCCTGTAAAGAAGGATTTGCACAGAACCCAATTCAGTTTATAAAGTAACAAAATTAGGTGGTTTAGATGTATGTCAGTATTTTTTAGTATTCCTTCGTTTGGTCTGGTTTTTTTAAAAACATTTTCCATTTATCCAATTCTATTTGTGATGTGTGCTTCAATTTTCAGCTAGATTGCAAGAATGACATGGCCCTGCAAAGGAAGTAATTACCTAGTATGAGGACGTTTGATATATTTGCTGTTCCTGTGAAACTTGTAAAACTACTTGTTCTAAGAGATTTTCTCTTAAAATGAGATTTTTAGAAAGGGAAAATTCATTAAATAGTTTACTTGTGGCTGCTTTTAAATACTAATATTTTGTGCTACACTTTGTGTGCCTTAAAAATTTGGCAAAACCGTACTTTTCTATGAAAATAAAAATCCTAGCTTAGTTCTTTCTTAATACTGATAACTGCACCCAACATAGGTGTTAATTTTGTTTTGGAATTTTAATCAACAGTTTCTATTCTAGGGTTGAACTTCACGTTTTCAGATATGCATTTATTATCAAAAATCAGGCTTTGGGGAAAGTCATTTCCTGTTTTCTTCTCTTTTTATTGTATGTAATTATAAATCTTTAGAGAAATATTTCTCGCTATGTTTATGGAGTAACAGTAGAATCATGTTAAATTCATTTTTAAAATTGTTTTCTAAAACCCCCAAAAGCAAGCTGAAATATTTGCAAGTTTATTATTTAAATCTTTAAATAATACATTCACAATATGCATGCTTTTTTTGTCTTTATAAATTACCCTTTTTTAGAGTTATTTATAAGTTATTTTAGACAACTGCAGTAATGGCTTTCTTTAGCAAGATATATTAAATATTTTACAAAAATAAAATCACATGTAGAATGACATATGTCAATAGAAATTCTGTAATTTCTATTATATGTAAAATATAGTTTTCTCTTTGCTTAGAATTGCCTTTTAAAACATGGAATGTTACTATCTGATCTTTATGTATCTTAATCCTATTGCAAATCTCTTGATTTGATGATACTGCAAAGAACATGCTGTGTCTTTCCCGACCTCATTAAGTTTACTGCATTTAAAAGATGATTATAATGCTATTGCATTAAATGTACAAGTTGTTTACAGAGAAAAATGTTACCTTTGCAAATTTTATTATGCCTGCCTCAGTTCAGAAGTATGGAGGCATACCACTGACCCTTAGCCCACCTTTCAAATTATTTCTAATGTGACTCTTTCTTGGTATCTTTACTCCAAATGAACTGAACTAGTCAGTGTTTCTCCAATAATTGGTGTTTTCTGCCTCTCTGCCTTTGCCCAATCTATTTTTCCACCTGATGTGCTTCCTTGGTGTTTGAGTCCAAATCCCAAACATATCATTCCCGTTAACCACATAGGGAGATGTTGACATTCTTAATACTTCCACCATGGGACAGAACTATGTATTCACTTCACTTATTTAGTTATTCACTAAATAACGTCTTATTCACTTTGGTCTATGTAGTCAAGTTGTGAGAACTAATATACTCGATCATTAGAATTCAGTGTGTGCCTGTCAGTTATCAATAGGCTAAACAGCAGAAGGTAAAGCTAGAATATGTTTTTGTATTGAATCCATTTATTTTTTTCAACGTTTGACATGTATGAATAATACAGATACACTTTACCAAGACATAGGTGTTAGAATTGCCTCTATAGAATAAAAGAAATACAAATTGCTTCTTTGTGGAAGCTTTGTGCTTTCTTAAAGTAGGAAAGTTTAAGTAGATGCAGATTGACATGTTGAAACATTTTGGTGTAACTATTCTTAAAAATGCCTAGAGGTTTTATTGTCCATGTTTTTTTTTGTTTTTGGTTTTGTTTTGTTTGTTTTGTTTTGTTTTGTGGCTAAAACACAGCCAATATGATAAATGAAAATTTGTAAAATGTAATCTCTTCTCCTGTAGGATTTTGCAGTCCCTTTGAAAAATAAGGTAGGGAAGAAAATTTCAAAGCAATTATCAGACCTACTATTTAACAGAAAAGAGCGGTCAGATTTTATACCCTTATTACATTAATCTGGGAGGTAATTTGTTATACTGTTATAATGTTGTCAGGCTCAAATTCCCTGAAATAAATTATCAAAATAAGAAGTGCAGTATAAGATATAAAAATGTATTATTTTTGGTACTGCTTCTTACCAAAAAGAAATGAGGGTTGTTTTTTTTCCTGTGTGAACATTTAAACAAAAGAAAAAATAAACTATTAAAATGAACTATTATGTTTGCATAAGTTGATTTTGCAATAAATATTGGACAAACCTTTACTGCATGACGAGCTGATTAATTTATTTTGGAATTTTGAATAAATGAGGCAACAAAAGTCAGAAATATTAAGCACTATAAAAATGAAACTTGGTTAAAATGTCACTTAAAGTATAGCTGCGTTTTTTTTTTTTTAATCATGATTTATTGAGTGGAGCAAAACAGAAGCATCTTATCTACTACTGTAAAGCTAGCCATTATTATTTTTTATTTTATTAAAGCAGAAACATTAACATGCTTTGAGTACAAATTCTGAGATGGAAAGGATCTTTTCTATGTAAGCTGAAAGATTCTGATAAATTTAATATTTTATAAAATATCTTATTATAATTAAAATTTGAAAGACCCCTTTCTTTGCTCATGGCCCTCTGGTGGATACTAAAGTATTTATTATGTGAGTAATATTCACATATATGCATAATTTTATAATTGGAGAATCTGAGTCCACATGTAAATGTATATATTTACATATTTTTAATCAACTTAAGACTATCAATCTATAACTATTTGTTTCTTATTCCCATGCCCAAATCACTTCTTGATGTTAGCTTAAGTGAATGACAAAATATTAACTACTTTGTTTAACTTAGTTGCTAATGTGGCAACCTAAACTGATATCAAAGAGGCCTTGAAACCATCAAGGTGCCTTTCAAATATCTCAATGAAAACAAAAGCATAATTTAACCAAAAAGGAGAATGTGACTACTGCAGATGTTCGTAAAAAGAGCAGAATTGTTTTCTATAGTAATCCACACCATCTGTGATTATAAAGTGTCATCTTTACCTATTCCTGCTTGTCAAAAGAGCAATACTTAGACCCACATGTAATAATTTTCTATGCTCATTCACATTCATAAACATGAAGACACCATACCAACATAATCATTCTACCAGTATTATACTTTTAGGGAAAATTTATTAACTTAATTGTTTCTTGGTTTTTATATTAGGGACAAAGATGTTTAGCTAACATAATCATCCAAACTATGAGTGTGCGTGCTTGTGTGTACGCCCATTTAGGCATGTGCACCAACCAAGGTTTTCAACTGGAAATGACAATTAGCTACTTCATAAATGGTTTTGGCTATGCATGCATATTCACAAGCCACCTGCTTTTTAACAGTATTGAACGTTTTCACTACTAAGTTGAAAATCTGAATTTTACAAATGTTTCCTATCCTACTGGAGACCCGTGTTGGTAAATACGCTTTTAAGTATCAAGGTAGAAAGCCCAAATTAATTTAGTATAATTAATATCAATCAGTATTAATTTGTATTGATAATAGGGGTGTTCTGTATGTGATCATTGTGTCCTGTATCCTCATCTGAAGGCATTATCCTTATATGTGTGTATGTTTATGTTTATTTCAGAATTTTAAAAATAACATTGTTATACTTTACATCTGGATTCAGTAGGGAATGAAACAAAGTTTATGTTTGTTAATTGAAATGAGTAATATTGAAAACTATCCAAAAATTTCCTTGAGAAAAATTATAGCCCAGATAAAATGCTTAAATGTTCAATTTATTTCATGATCCTTGAATCTCCTGGAACTTAAATTATATGTTAACCTGACAATAGTTAAGACAGAATGTAAACTAGATCCCAATTATAAATTTTATGTGTACAGAATCTCCTGGAACTTAAATTTTATGTTAACCTGACAATAGTTAAGACAGAATGTAAACTAGATCCCAATTATAAATTTTATGTGTACATGTTTAACCATTTATCACACACAGAGCTACTTTTTTTAAGAGATAACTTGCTCTGCTGCCCAGGCTGGAGTGCACAGGTGCAATCATAGCTCCCTGCAACCTTGAAATCTTGGGTTCAAGAGACCCTGCTATATCAGCCTTCTAGGTAGCTGGGACCACCTGTCGTGCCACCACAACTGGCTAATTTTTTTATTTTGCAGGTTGGTCTATAGCTCCTGGTTTCAAGCAGTCCTCCTGCCTTGGCCTCCAAAGTGTTGGGATTACAGGCATTAGCCACTGCATCAAGCCAAAATTTCTTGATGAAATCTGAATCAAAAAGATTTTGTTTCCACTAGCTATCCAGGGCAAAACATAGTAGGACCACAGTGATCCTTGATAGTAGCTGTCTTTACTCTTCCTAGATTTACTCTTAGATCTTGCTTCTAAGAAGTCTTTACTTTCTTAATCATATGACCTCCTACAATCAGGTTTTTGTTTTATTTTGTTTTTTGCCAGTGTATTTGTTGATATTTAAATTTGAATTGCAACAAAATGACAAAACTTCATGACTTTTATTTTTTCCAAATAATTTTCACATTAAGACATTTTATGTGTATTAAGATATGGAATGGAAAAGAGGGTGGAGAAATATTTGGAAAATTTTGATTATATATATTAAGATATAAAACAAAAAAGAGGGTGGAGAAAATTTTTGGAAAAAATTTTGAAGTATAAAAGGGAAACTTCCCTTAGATGTTCTTAACGACATGAAATTACTTTGAATTTTGCCCTTTTGCAAAGAGAAGAAAAAGTTACATTTGAGCTTATTAAACAAATACTTTGTTTTGTTTTGTTTTTGGAGACAGGGTCTCACTCTGTTGCCCAGACTGGAGGGCAGTGGCACAATCCACAACTCACTCCAACCTCCACCTCACAGCCTCAAGAAACCCTCCCACCTCAGCCTCCTGAGTAGGTGGGACTCTAGGTGCACACTACCTTGCTCATCTAATTTTTGTATTTTTTGTGGAGATGGAGTCTGACCATGTTGCCCCACCTGGTCTCCTGAGCTCAAGTGACCCACCTACCTTCCTTGGCCTTCTAAAGCGCTGGAATTGCAAAAGTAAGCCACTGCACCCAGCCCACAAATAACTTTTTTTTAAAACTTTTCCCTAGGTTGAGAAACAAATCAAAATGGCAACAGGGGTAGTTACTGTCTTGGCTCAAGTACTTTTCAGGAAGTAATCAGGTTCCTACCATGATATTTTGGAAGACAAAGATCGCAATTCTCTAAGAATTTGCAAATATGATATATATAGTTTTTATTAAGTTACTTCTACTTTTTGACAAATTCCAAAATAATCTAAATATAATGTTGATCAGTTTTGTCAAACTCTCATCCTCAAGTGATCCGCCCACCTTGGCCTGGCAAAGGTGCTGGGATTACAGGCATGAGCCACCATGCCCAGTGGTCAGTTTTCCATCCTTTTAAGATTCTCTAAAAACGAAACATGCATAGAAAACATATTTACTTTCTTAATAATACCTGGTTTGAAGTAGAAGTTATTCTAAAAGTGTGCTTTTATTGCCTTATTTTTAGGACATTTATTTCAATCCATACAAAAACATCCAAATAATTTGGTCTTGGAATCCCATTCATTAGTAAACTAAAGGACCATCCAAAAAAATAATCTGGAGTTACACTTGGTTCTTGGAGAGGAAGTATTTCTAAAAATATAAATACTGTTATTCTCTTTTCTCCTGTAATTTTCATAACACTCTGATGGAAGTTTTATGGGCCCTAACAGAGATTTGGCCCAGAAAAGACATGCTTAAACTGAGGGTATACCCCTGCTAAGTCAAAATAAATTATGAAATCGCTAGAAATGACTACAGCTTCTCTTCATGTTCCGCAAATTGTTTCAAGATGTTTTCTGTAAACTTTTACTACTTTTCCTTTTTTTTCTTTTATTTAACAAATGTCTGCTAAGAACATACCATGTGCTCTACACTAGATGTTAAGTTCCAAGTCACTGGTGAACATAACAGACATTCTTCCTGTTCTATAGAGATTACCCTCTGGTAGAGAAAATAGTAAGAATCAACCATACAAATAAATACACCCACTAATTTATTCAAAAAACATGTATTGAGTGCTCCCTGTGTTATGGATCTGTACTAGATTTGTGGAATATAGTACCTAAGCCCACGAATCTTACATTCTGGTGCACAAATAAAACAGTAAGCAAATAAACAAATAAGTTAATATTATCATGGTAGGTAGTGCTATGAAGAAAAATAAAGTTCTATAAGGGCATAGAAAATTTGAGGAATTTGGATAATATGTTTAGAGTGTAATGGAGTGAGTGAGGGAAAGAATAGTAAGAGATGAGTTCGGAGAGATAGGAAGGGGCCTGGTCTTCTACATGGTAAACGGTGTTTCTTATTACAAATGGTGAAAGTACACTGTAACAAATACAAGATGTTAAGAGAATAGATAACTGGGAGCCTACCAGGAATCAGAGGAAGCTTCTGTTAATAACTGAATTGTGTCCCCCAAAAGTTCAAAATTTATTTAACTCTCAATGTAACAGCCAGAAATCAATTAATAAGCTGACATTGGTAAGTTCTTACATTCAAAGTAATTACCGACCAATGTCATTTCTACTTTGTAATTACTTTGAATGTAAATGGATTAAATTCTCCAATCAAAAGGCATAGAGTAGATGAATGTATTAAAAAATTTAAAAAGCAAAACAAAACAAGACCCTGTATGCTGCCTACAAGAGACTCATTTCACCTTAAAAGACACTCAGACTGAAAGTGCAGGAATGGAATAAATTATTACATGTAAATGGAAACAGAAGAGGGTTAACTATACTTATTTCGGACAAAATAGACTTTAGGTCAAAAACTGTAAAAAGAGACAAGGTTATTATGAGGTGATAAATGGGTCAGTTCATTAAGAGAATATAGCAATTGTACATATATATGCACCCAACATTAGAGCATCTAAATATATAAAGCAAATATGAAGAGATTTGAAGGGAGACATAGACTGCAACAAAATAATAGTGGGGGACATCAGTACCTCTCTTTTAACATTGGTCATATCATCCAGACATAAAATCGATCAGGAAACATTGGACTTGAATTATACTTTGGGCCAAATGGATCTAACAGACGTATATACAGAACATTCTACCCAACAGCAACAGAGTAGACATTCTTCTGAAGGGTATGTATACAGAACATTCTGTAGAATAGATCCTAGGTTAGGCCACAAAACAATTTGTAACAAAATATATCTTTTCTGACCATAGTAGTAGGAAACTAGAAATCAATAACAGGAGGAATTATGGAAAATTAACAAATATGTGAAAATTAATTCCCCACATGACTATATTTGGAAATAGGGACTTTAAAGAAGTAACTAAGGTAAAATAAGGTCATAAGAGTGGGGCCATAATCCAATAGGACTGGTGTCCTACTTACAGGAAGAAGAAGAGGCATTAAGAATAGATGTACAGAGAGAAAAGGCCATGTGAGGACACAGTGAGAAGTAGCCATTTACAAACCAAGCAGAGAGGCCTCAGGAGAAGCCAACCCTGTCAATACCATGATCTTGGACTTCCAGCCTCCAGAACTGTGAGAAAATAAATTTCTGTTGTTCAAGCAACCCAGTCTGTGGTATTTTGTTATGGCAGCAATAGCAGACTTATAAAACAGAGTTAACCCCTTGAAAAGAAGCATAAAGGAACAACATGTGCAAAGCAGTTGGCACATTTGAGAATCTGAAAGAAAGCAGAAGCTAGAGATCACACATGAGAGTGGTGTCTGGGGAGATGAGAGAGGTAGAGGGAAGCCAAATCATACAATGTCTGGTGGACTCTGGGAAGGATTTTGGCCTTTATTCTAAAGGGCTGACATGATTTGATCTGCATTTTTAAGCATATCTGACTGTGGAGAATTGGGGTAGGGAAAGTGTGGGTGCAGGGAGACCTATCCAAAGGTCCCAGGTGTTAAAGTACGCTAGATTTGGCATGGTGGCAGTGGAGTTGGAGAGAAGTGGATTGATCTTTAAGAATGAAGTTGACAGAACAAGGATTAATTCTACATTTCTGGGTTTTTCTGGAAGGAAGTTGGTGCCAGTTTTGAAGTGGAAAACATTGGACTCAATTTTATCCCCAACTTGACAGTTTCATTTTGGCCATGCTGAATTTGAGATGCTTCTGAAACATCCAAGTAGATAATCAGTCAGCAAATGAATCTGGAGCTCAGAGAACAGATGGACTGGAAATGTAAACTTGGGGGTCAAAAGCATATGTATAGTAATCAAAATATGCTACAGTGTCAGTTCTCTGTAAACACGGATTTTATCTGTTTTGTTCACTGATGTATCCCAAATGCATGGAACAATGCTGGTACACAGGAGGTACTGAACACGTGTTTTAGAAATGAATGAATGAGTGAATGATGAATGGATAGATTACCCAGGAAAGAGTTTGACATAAAAAGATAAATAGATCTAGAGTAAAACCCTGGGGAACACCTACATTTATAGGATTGGAAGAAGAGAATGAGCTTACAAAGAACTAGCAAAGGTATAGTCACAGACAGGGAAAGATTCATTTAGTCTGAGGTTCAAGAAGACAGGGGAAAAAGACACTTTGAGAAGGAAAGAGAATATATCCTCTGAAGTGAGTGGCATGCAGCAGCAAGCCTAGCATACGAATGAACACTTCTGAATCCTAAAAGCTTTAAAATACTTGAATCTGTTTGTCACTGTTGTCAGTCTCTAATAAGATTTAATTTCTTTTGTGTAAGATTTACCTCCGGTAATAGCCTGTTGGAACTACCTTTGAAAGTACATCTCGGACACATTCTCAGCATGGGTGGGTATACAATAACATCATCATTCTCTGTATTAGATTATGATCATAATGACAGTTGGGGAAAATGTAAGCAACTAATAGACCACCAATAGCTTTTCTTGACAAGTTCACTTGGAGTATCGTCTCTGGATGAAACCTCAATAACTTTTTGCTTTACTACCTCCTGTTACTTAACTCTGTGCTCCCCTATACTTCTACATAAGAAAAACTTTATTACCTTCATACATAACCATGTAATAAGTCATAATTCAGATTCAGATGAGCAGTAAAACATAATTGTATATCACTACCTGTAAATACTTTCTAAAATTAGATGTTTATTACTTGGCTTTGGTCAGTCTTCTCTTGGGAGATAATCTATGTGGGAACAAAAACACTCTCTCTCCTGTTTGCTGCATCCCCAGACCCAAAACAGTGCCTGACATATTGTAGTTGCTCAGCAGTATGTACATAATAAATAAATGAATACATGCTTAAAGTCTCATGGCAGGAGGTAGATATAAAAATGTTGGTTGGGTTTGCGTCAGAGATGCAGTTCCTAATATTAAATTACACATTTGAAATCTAAGCAAATATCTTGGCTTGCTGACATCTCTAGCTGACTTTTAAGCCCCAGCCCCACATAGGATGTTTTCACATGAAAGCCAAATAGGCACTTTGAACTCAAGGTATCCTAAACATGATTCTTTCCTTTTCTTCCTGCGCCACTCTTCCCCAGCCCTCACACCTTCTCCTTTTCAAGGCTTTTCTTATCTTTGAGAGAAACATCACCATCAACCTGTTCATCTGAGTTAAAAAACTTTTCTCCCTTCTTCAGAAATCCAGTTAATCACCAAATTCTATGAATTCAGCTTCTATAATTTCTTTCATATCCACCTTTCAAATCACCTGTCTTGGTCCATAGAATGACTTGCATTTTTCCCAGTAGTTTCAGTAACCTCCTAAGGAGTTCTGACGCCTCTAGCCTCTCTCTTCTCCAGTCAACATTCCATATTGTCAGCCAAGATTTGCTAAAATAAGTAATTGATACAAATTCCCATTAATCAACAAGAGAACATGAGTTAAATTCATTTCATGCATCTATTCTAGGCTTAAGGAATAAGTGCTCGAAGCCTGCAGAGGGTTCTTTGTCTTATAGATGGGCATGGAGACTAGATAGGCTTATGTCACTGCCCTTCTCAGACTTCTCCTTTACAGTAGAATAAAACTTAACCAGTTAAGATGATATTCCCAGACCTTTAAGTGCAGATTCTCTTGCCTTTCTAACTTTATCCCATATCATTTCCAAAACCCGAAACACATTCTATTTGGATCCTGTGTTGTTTCGGGAGAGTTATGCACTTCCATCCTGAGTTACACCTTTTTCATCTCATTTCCCTAACTGGAATGAGTTTTCCTTTCCCTTACACACAAGATAAAATGCTATTCATTCTTAGAATCTCAACTCAAATGTTAACTCACCTATGTACCCTTACCCATTACACAGACTTCATTTATTTCTCTGTAAGAACAATTACATCTGCTGTGGAGCAGATTCTGAGCAACATAGACACATATATTCCTAGTGAGTTCATTTGTTGTTGTTGAAGGCCTCTTATTACTAAGTCTTAATCTCTACCTAATAAACTATTTTAGGTATCAAGTTCATGTCAACTACAATGTTTGTATGAATTTCCTAGATTCCCTACTTTATGCTCTCTAAGGCATTACCCATCATTGTGCAACGCTGCCATAGCTGGTGTGTTCTTTATTTGTAAAGTTCCCTGTCTCTGATCTGTAGCAACGGAGGAGCTTGTCATAACCCTTTTGGTAGAAAGGTTAGCACCCTCTTTGGAGTTCAAAATGGAAATGGATCCTCCACTAAACTGAAATAAATAAAAAATCCTTTATAGTACATCCCATGCAATATTGTTAAATATGTTGCGTTTCCTTCTCTCACTCATATGGCTTAGGAAGAGTTGCTTGTATAATTTGTGCATAGTATTGTGTGGGTTACAAAAGAACATGAAAATATCATTTTATCGTGAGTATGGATAGTGGTTGCCTTGGGTATTATTTGATAGCTAAAGTGCTTTCCCTGATGACCATCTGACTCAGTTTAATTGTCAACCGATACATGTCAGAACTCCTTCATATACTGGATACTTTCTATCAGTTTCTAAATGATAACTGCTAATGTCAAGGCAGTTAAAAAACAGCAAAAACGGATTTGGGGTGGAGAGTTCTGTAAATAATTGTTAAGTTTACTTGTTCCAGGTCTGAGTTCAAGTCCTGGATATCCTTGTTAATTTTCTATCTCGTTGATCTGTCTAATATTGACAGTGGAGTGTTAAACTCTCCCACTACTATTGTGTAGGAGTCTAAGTCTCTTTGTAGGTCATTAAGAACTTGCTTTATGTATCTGGGTGCTCCCGTATTGGGTGTGTATATATTTAGAATCGTTAGCTCTTCTTGTTGCATTGATCCTTTTACCATTATGTAATGTCCTTCTTTATCTCTTTTGTTCTTTCTTGGTTTAAAGTCTATTTTAGCAGAGACTAGGATTGCAATTCCTGCTTTTTCTTGCTCTCCATTTGCTTGCTAAATCTTCCTCCATCCCTTTATTTTCAACCTATATGTATCCTTGCACGTGAGATGAGTTTCCTGGGTATTGCACACTGACAGGTTTTGACTTTTTATCCAATTTGGCAGTCTATGTCTTTTGATTGGGGCATTTAGCCCATTTACATTTAACATTAATTTTGTTATGTGTGAATTTGATCCTGCCATTCTGATGCTAGTTGGTTGTTTTGCTCACTAGTTGATGCAGTTTCTTCATTGTGTCAATTCTCTTCATCATTTGGTACGTTTTTGGAGTGGCTGGTACTTGTTGTTTCTTTCTTTGTTTCGTGCTTCTTTCAGGAGCTCTTATAAGGCAGCATTGGTGGTGATAAAATCTCTGAGTAACTGCTTGTTCATAAAGGATTTTGTTTCTCCTTCACTTATGAAGGTTAGTTTGTCAGAATATGAAATTCTGGGTTGAAAGTTCTTTTCTTTAAGGATGTTGAATATTGGACTCCACTCTCTTCTGGCTTGTAGTGTTTCTGTGGAGAAATCCTCTGAGTCTGATGGGCTTCCCTTTGTGGGTAACCTGACCTTTCTCTATGGCTGCCCTTAGCATTTTCTCCTTCATTTCAACCCTGGTGAATCTGATGATTATGTGCCTTGGGGTTGCTCTTCTTGAGGAATATCTTTGTGGTGTTCTCTGTATTTCCTGGACTTGAATATTGGCCTGCCTTGCTAGGTTGG
>CAUYLG010043776.1:0-30197 GCA_963573385.1 Cacajao melanocephalus
AGCGCCGAAATCTGAGCAACCCACTGCGCCGACTAAAACAGCGGCACTAAGATTTGTGGTGCTTTTCTGCCTGGGAATCTCCGGTCTGGCTTCCTTCTTGAATCCCTTTTTCAATCAGGTAAATAGGCGACTCTGCCTTCCCGGAGCTCCAAATGTCGACCAAAGGGGGACCCAGTCCCGTTTACTCTGCACCGAGAACTGCCGCACTGGGGAGCTGGCAAAACTGCCATGCTGGCCACAAGAGTCACGCTGGCGACCCGTGGGGCTCCTCCGCTGGGAATCTCCTGGTCCGTGGGCAACAAAAATTCATCTGTAAGTGTGGCGTCCTCTCATTCTGTGCACTTTCTCTGGGAGCTACAATCCTGAGCTGCTAGTAGTCAGCCATCTTGGATCTCTCTGTCCTCTGAAATTCTTAATTGACATTGTTCAATAAACAAGAACCTGCTAAGTTTGCTACGTTGCTTCTCGACATTGTGCTGTGCCTCAGCAGGGATTCCAGCGAGACCCTGCTGACCTCCGCCTCTGTCCTGGGCCTGTCCCTCTCCTGATCCTCCATGCCTTGGCCTCGGAGGCACCTGGACAGCCCTGTTGCTTCTCTCCTGCAGGCCTGACACCTTCTTCTTCAACACTCAGCTGAAGGAGACACCAGGAGGCTCCTCCTTGCCCACTGTAGAGAATAACCACAATATCCTGAACTGTGAGGCTGTGCAATCAGCATTTCAGTGCCTGGCAGGAGGGTTTATTGCCTTTTATGGCTAGAAATGTTAACTTGTCCATACATACCAATGAAGAATGACATATATTGTAATAAGAAATTCTCAACATTTGCTTATAAAGGTGTTTATCTTATCTCCCTTGTCTCTCATTTCAAACAGGCAGCCTGAGATCCAGCTTATGCCCTAACAACAGATGAGCAAGAAAACAAAGACAGAGGGAGAAGGAAAATGGGGCAGAGGGAGATTCCCAGTTCCTTGTCTAGAGAAATATAAGCAGGTCATAAGAGTTGATTCTGGGAGGACAACGGAAGGGATGGATCTCATGGGAAGGAGATCTGAGAATTACCCCTGAGAGACAGGTGGACAATGATAGTGGCTGTGGGCCAGAGACATTCCATCTCTTTAATCCCCGCAGAACCCAGGGAGTGAGACTTTGGACTCTTCTTTACAGCTCACAAAACAGAGGCCCAAAGGTGCTGCGAACCACCCCTCACCCCCCACCACAATGACCACTTTCTCCTAGTCATGTTCTCTCACAAGTGGGCTTACTGCTGATATCACTCCTGGCCCTTGAATGGTGACAAGCGGTCTTCAGAAAGACGAACATACCAACATACAAGGACTGGAGGGGGCAATTAGAGAAGTCACGGATTAGTATAAAATACAACTCTGACCTTTCTGGTGGCCAAAACTCTTTTATCTAAGAGTTCATAGTTCATATTATTCAAAAAAGGAAGCATGCTGTTTCTTTGAAAGAGAGGCAGTTTCCCCCCAGACACTTAATTCGAGAAGAGATTTATTGTTTGGAATCTTCCACAGCAATCTCTAGTTCCGTCAACATCTCTGCTACAACTGCATTTGCATTTTGTGTGTCCATTTGTGGAACTGGTGCTTGATAAATGCCTCTGCGAGACCCAGCATTAAAATTGTTGCTGAAGAACATATGACTAGGCAGTTATGAATTACAAGCTGTTCTTAACTCTTTTTCTTTTCAGACTTATTTGCTAAGCTCACAATAGTCTTTCTCCATTAGGGGATCAGAGGGTCAGGAACAGCTGTTCTTGCAGTACCTTCCTAGACCAGTGCAATCTACTGCACTTGTGTTTGTGTCAAGATGATATTGGTCTGCAGTGGTTAATTAATAGGCCACTTGAAATATAGTCCTATAAAAGTAAGTGAAAGGAAGGGGTCGCAAGGTCAGTCTTCAGGATTCTGCTCATTTTCTAAGTCTTCCCTCTCTAGGCGAGAACAGTTGCCTTCTCCATCTCAGAGGCAGTCCCTCCACAAGAAGATCCAAAATACTTGAAGGTGAGCATTTTCAGGGTGGGGTGGTAATACCCGCGTCAGGGTGGCTGGCTCTTTGTGGGACAGTGACTTCAAAACTGAGAAATTTGTGTCCTCAGCTAAGGGGGTGCTTTCCTTGAAGTGCAACAGCCCAGACCTTTCTAGCACATGTGATAGTAGGAGCCTGGGCCCTACTGTATCCCTTTCTCTTCCATTCCCACTTGGGCCTTCTGCAGCAAATCAAAGGAGCCATCATGTCCCTGTCCTCCAGCTTAAAGAGTCTCCTCATCGTCTGTGCCTTTGCTGCTTTTGTTTTCAGTACTGTGGGTAAGAATGAACAATTGCCCCTTTCTCCCAACGACCTGAAGGGTGACGATGGCAATAAAGTCCCTTAGAGGGCAACTGTGGACCATGCGGGCCTCCCCGAACCCATCCAGCCCCACATGGAGCAGGTGTCACAGCACTTTGATTCCCAGGGATCTCTGGCAATGGGAAACATCAACTATGACTTGACAGCTTTCATTCTTGAATATTTTTTCAACAATATTTGTTTCCTTTCAGTAGAGAGTGCCACATGTGTAGAATGTGCCGCTGGTGGGTGTACCTCTACCCCAGGCACTTGTAGGAACCCTGAAATCTGCTTCAGCATCAAGAAACAATTTAACATTACATCACCAGGTAGGCCCTACCAGCCACCCTGCCCGAGCTGCTGGACACTCAGGGCAGACAAAGGAGGTGCTTAGTGTGAGGCGGTTACTTTGTTCAGAAACTTGATGTATCTCCTCATTCCTTCATGTACTGTCTAGTTCATCCTTTCTTCCTAAAATGATGTCTTGCCAGTATGGGGCTGGGAGAGTGGGGTGGCAGGAGGTGGCAGGGATGGGGTGCTGTGCCAAACACAGAGTGTCCAGGGAAAGGTCTGGGTGGTCCAGGCTCATACGTCAATCTGGGGACTGTTGAGGCATGACACTCCCTTTTTAGCAAATTCTAACCTATTGTCCCCCCATGGGTTTATTCTGTGAAACGGACCAATGCCAAAGCAGTCTTTTGGAGACGTGCAAAGACTAAAGACAATGGAGTGGGGACTGGCTGCCCATTGGGCATCACTGCCTCTGTGCCTCAGAGAGAAAATTCTTGGGGTTTGGTTCTGTGCAGGGCAGCCCATCCTGCAGAAAGGCTGTTCAAGCCACTGTCAACCACTGGCCTTCTCAGCAACACTGGGGGATGAGATCACATTTGGGTATGGCCATCAATGCTGCAAAACTGACAACTGTAACCAAGCGGACTTCCAAGGTGAGGACCAGCTCAGCTCTGTGCTCTCCTTCCCTTCCTGCTCCTGCTCCCAATCCACTGGTTTTAGCCTCTGCCTTCTGAGAACCCGTCCACAGTTCATCTCTCTGCTTCTGAGATACCCACTGATGTTACTTGCCAATTGCCTGTCCTTCTTCCTGCAGCTCTGCTTCTGGAGCATCAACGATAGATAGAAGTCCCCTCTCCTGCAGGGGAGCCTGAGTGATGGTGGGTGACAGTGATTGGTTCTGGGGATTTTCCCTAAATGGGAGTCTGTAGACTAAAATAATTTTCTGTCCTATTCCAGCTGAAAGATTTGCACTTCCTCATCTTTTTTTTTTTTTTTTTTGGAGACTGAGTCTTGCTTTGTCACCAGGCGCCAGGCTGGAGTGAAGTGGCACGATCTTGGCTCATTGCAACCTCCGCCTCCGTGGTTCAAGCAATTCTGCCTCAGCCTCCTGAGTAGCTGGGACTACAGGCGCGTACCAACATGACCAGCTAATTTTTTTATTTTATTTTTATTTTTTTTTTTAGTAGAGACAGGGTTTCACCGTGTTGGACAGGATGGTCTCGACCTCTTGACCTCATGATTCGCCTGCCTCGGCCTCCCAAAGTGCTTGGATTACAGGCGTGAGCCACCCTGCCGGCCTCCTCGTCTCTTTAATTCCTCACTCCTTCAATAGTATCTTCTTAGACTACAGATCATCTTCTCTACCATTCTTCAAATATTTTTCTCCAGCCGGCACAGAGAGGGGGTGATTCATGGAAAGAGAAAATAACACTGAGTTCCTATAAAATGTTTTTTTATTACTTTACATGGAAATATCTAATACCTACAATCCTCCTCCCTCCTCCCATGGCATCCTCGTTGTAATTGTGTGTGTGTGTGTGTGTGTGGTGTGTGTGTATAGAAATCCTAGAATAACCATGATCTTTTTCATTTTATCTGCCTATTCCTTAAGATGAAATTTTTCTCTCTTCATTCAGTGGCTCGGAAGTCCTCAGATCCCAATGGCATTATCTGTCCTACCTGCTACAGTGAAAGTGATTCTATCTGTAAACAGACTTCCCTCACCTGTCAAGGGGAAGAGAAAAGCTGTGTTGTGTTTACAGGCTCAGGTATCCATAGCATCTTGGTGTTCATTTTCCTGTAGTATATTACCAACTTATTGCTGAATAACTAGTTTCCCCAAAATTTAGAGCTGAAAACAACAAAGGGTTATTATTTTACAGTTTTTGCGTGTCAGGAATCTGGATGTGGCATAGTTGGGCGGTTCTGGCTCAGGGTCTCCCATGAGGTGGACGTTAAGGTGTCATAGGGGTATGGTCATTTGGATGAAGGGTCTGCTTTCAAGCTGGTTCACATGGTTGTTGGCAGGCCTTTGTTCTCTGAGCCTCATAGGTGCCTGAGTTTCATCACGACATATCAGCTGGCTTCTCCCAGAATAAGTGATAACAGGAGAGAGGGAGGAGCTATAGTTTTTAATAATCTCATCTCAGAAGTGACACATCATCACTTCCACTTGCACTCTTGGTCACACACAGATCAAGTCGGACACAACATGGGAGAGGTCTATGCCAGTGCACAAATGGCAGAAGATGGGAACACTGGGGATTATCGTAGAGGCTGATGGGCACATATAGCCAGGTGTGCTACAGGGCTAAGTGCTTGGTTATCCCGCTAAGGTTTGGAAGGAGACATCTGGAAGGAGAAAAAAGGAAAAGGGAAGAGAGGATAATAGAAAACACAATTGCTTCCCATAGCTAGGACTTAGGCTTGAGGAGGACATTATCGCTATGATGTCCTGAAATCAACTCTTGGCTCACTGGCAATGAAGGGGATGACAGTACCTCAGTTCTGGCTGTTACCATCACCACCATTATTACCATTACCAAACCCCATGATTAAGCGTTAATTTTTGCATGGCGTCATTCTGAAATCTATGGAATGATGTGTAATTTTCCTCCGTAGGGAAAAAGTAGATTTGTGGTGAAGGGCACATGTTCCATTCAATCATATTTTTCTTTCTAGTCTGTACAGTTGGACGGGGCACTGTCAGTTCTCCTCTGATCAATTTGTAAGAGATTTCCTGGAATTAGTGGTGCTTTAGGAGCTATTAAATGATGGGAGAGATAATTTAGTGGGAAAAGAGATGTGTTGTGCTTTCTTTGGAGGGGAAGGGAGGAAGACCTCAAAGGAGGGTCTAGTACTAGCAGGTGAAGGGCCCTTTGTCTAGATGTGTTGAGGTGACTGAGAAAAATGTGACGTCATGCAGGATACAGAGGAGGGTTGGAGTGTTGAAAGTGAGGCAATCTCTCTACTCCATCTTATCATGGGGATAGCACAGGCATACAATGAAATTTCACAGTGCTAATCTCCCAGGAAACTTAGAGCCCTGGGGAGAAGAGATATAATCTTGAGAGGAATGTGCAATATTTCACTCTGGGTTTTCCAAAGAAAGCAAAGGGAAGGAGGAGGACAGGTTGCACAGAAATATTTGAGCCAAATGCATGAGGTCTGACTTCTTGCTAGTGTTTTTCCCTACATCAACAATCCCTCCCTTAGTCAGGACCCAAAGGCCCCAGTCTCAGTCATCCATCTGAGATAGCATTAGGGATCTGTCCTAAACCGGAGAGATGCAGGAACCATAGGGAAATAGGCTTTGTCCCTGGATGGAGCTGGTGCAACTGTTGGTGCCTCTCACACAGAAGGCAGAAGTCAGGGATTCTGGGGCACTCTGCACACCCTTTTCTTCCACAAGTGATGCAGATACGTTGACCTGAGGATGTGGATGAGGAGGGGAGACAAGATGAGAGACAAGTCTAACCCCTGGATCTTTCTCTTTGCAGATAATAATAAACTATCAATATTTGGTATGGGTTGTGCAACTGAAACTGCCTGCAACTTGAAGGATGTGGAAGTGATAAATAACGTAAAAATCCGTACCTTCTGTACAAACTTCAGCAGTGGAAGCCCCCAGCTGATGTCCATCATCTCATCAATTCTGACCGCTCTCTTTCTGCTGAAAGTCTTGCTTTGATCTCTTAGGCACTTCCAAGCCCAGCTACAGACATTTCCAAACACTTCTATAAACCTTGAAAAGTTGGAGACCTTGAATGTCTTCCTCCTCAACACTGCCTTCCCACAACATCAGATAATTAAAAAGCTGATATGTCCAGAAGTTTGTGTGTAATTACTTATTTGTACTTTAGGCTAAAAAAGACCCCATTCACTCTTCTAATGGCTTCCTTCTTCAACCCAAGTACATTTCGGGGGAAGTCTAAATGGCAGCTATACGGCTCCCTGTGCTGCCATCTTGTATGAATTGCACTGTATCCTCAGCCACACATCCTGGGATGCACTTGTTTCCTGATATTCTCAATTCCCACTCTTGATCCTTAGCTGCCTATTGCTAGGGAAATTATTTTGAATGAACCATTCAGGTCCCAGGAGGGTCCTTTCCCACAGACTGTAAAGTCACAGGTATAATGAACTCTCCCCTGACCTCAGAATCCTGTGTGTGAAATTCTTGCCATATACTCTGGATACCTCTGCTTCCAAAGATGGATGGGTATCAGGATAAAGGATGCAGGCAGAGGTGGTCTGTGAAGGTTGTTTTAAATGCCAAGTTTAAAAGATGAAGGTGCATACACTGAGAGCCAAGAGAGCTATGTCTTCACAAGGCAGAGTTTGGAACCATGGCAGCCACAATGTTTTGTAAGTGTCTGTGAAAAGGTGGGGGGTCCAGGTGAGGAAAAGCTTTTACAGGATTCAAACTTTCATGATGTTCTTATGGTGCTGATCCCACAAGTAAGTAACCTTGTGGGAGGCTCAGATGGACCCCTGATTCTCCAAATTTCTGGGACACCACCAGACCACATCTCACAGCAATTTTTGACCTATATGTGGGCCAAAGTGAGTACCCTTCTCCAGTACCCTGATCCACAGAACCCTTTCAGACACGGCCCTTTATGCCCTTTCTGCATCTGTTGATTGCATGGGATGGACTTTCTGTCTGAGGAGGGCTAAGACTCAGTATAGAGAAGACTGGTCCTTAAGTTGCTACTTGGAGGAGATCCACCTAAAAAGTAGTGTCCCAACTGTGAATGCCCAGTGGACCATTATGTGGGCAATAAATAAATGCCTACATGTTAGCTCTCTGAAATACGAAGGGTTAGGGCACACCTGTTAGCCTGTCCTCACTAACCCATCTTAACTGCAACGAGAGGAGTGGAGACTAAAAGGCAGAGACCATCCAAAAGGGTTTTCTTGCCAGTTGCCATCTAAGAAGCACAGTCTCAAGTAAGATCCTGAAAGTCATGAGTTATTCCTGTTGTTTGCCTGAAAGGGAAGATTTCTGCTTGCTTGAACTGGTCAGGGAGTTTAGAACAAACCCAGTTCACTTGGGCTCTGAGCCAGATAAAAGGGGGACCCTTAGTTTAGCCAGGCCTCTATCATCAAGGCTGCATGATCACTCCTGCTGGGAAGTGTTTTGACTCCTTTTGCCAATTTTTCCAGAACAGAAACTGCAGATTCATGGTGATATCTAAATCCCAACCCTCTTACCTTACTGGGGGAGTGAGGCTATTCTTCTTTAATGGAAATATTAGAAAGCAACATCCATTTTAGACATGGAGCTTTCAGGTGTTTGCATATTGTTTTCAGCTGTTGCATATCCAGAGCTGATCTGGGAGGTGATATATGGGTCTTTGCAGTACTCTGCCTATCAGTAAGTAAGAATTAATTTCTTCTCTCTCTCACAAGAAGAGAGTTGAATTTCAATAACGACAAACATTTCCCAACGTGTGTTGAGGGATTACTACATACTTGCCACAATTCTCAGTGCTTTACATGTATTAACTCAATTGATCCTCATAAAAGTCCCATCACATAAGTACTGTACTATTTTATTCCCATTTTATAGATGAGGAAACAGAGGCACAAAGAGGTTACTAACTTGTTTAATTAGTAAAGAGTGGAGTTGAGATTTGAATCCAATCTACCTGGAGGAGAAATAATCAAGCTGCCCAGTTTATTACTTGAAGAAATTTAGACATTGGTAACATAATTCTTTGCTCATTTTTTTCATAGCCTGTATCAGTTTTCAATTACTGCCATAAAAATTACCACAAAAGTAGCGACCTAGAAAATAATTTTATTCCTTTATTGTTCTGGAGGCTAGAATTTGAAAAGAATTGCACTGAACTGAAGTGAACAGGGCTGGTTTCTCTGGAGACTGAAGGGAAAATCCATTTCCTTGTCTTTTTTAGCCTGTAGTGATGTCTAGTGCTTGGCTTGTAACTCCCTCCTCCACCTTCAAAGTACATCACTCCACTCTCTGCTTCCATTATCACAGGACCGTAACTCCTCCTTCCTCACTCTTACGAGAACTCTTGTGGTTACACTAGCCCCACCCAGATAATCGGATAATTTTCCCATCTCAATGTCTTAATCACATCTGCAAAGTCTCTTTTACCACATAAAAGAGACTTTTATGTGATCCAGGAGAGCAAGCAAAGAGGTGAGCAAGGAGAGTTAGCAAGGAGGTGAGCAAGGAGAATAAGGAACTGGGGAAGGCGGGGGGAGGGACAGCAAGCATGCAGAACAGCAAGGTGAACACGGAGAACAAGTAGCTAAGCAAGAACAAGATGAGTAGGAGCAGAAGCAAGAAGGTGAGCAAGCAGCAGAGCACTAGAACAGCAGGGCCACATCATACAGGCTTTGGCGTTTGCTCTGAGTGAGGTGAGTGACACTGGAGGATTTTGAGCAGAGGCAGGATACCCTATGACATGATTCTGGGTGCTGAGCTGAGAGCAGGCCCTAGGGGACGAAGGCTGGAAGCTGAGAGAACAGAAGGGCTATGACAATACTACAGGTGAGAGATGAGGCTTGGATCGAAGTGGTGGCAGTGGCAAAGGTAAAAGACAAAAAAGGAGCATTCTAGAGATATTTAGAAGATACAAGAAGATTTTTTGATGGTCTTGGTGTAAAATGTGAGAAAAAAGGGACAATAAACAAAGATAGAGTTTCTTCTTAATTCCCACTGAGGGAGCTCCTGTGTAGACTGCAGCCCTTTGGTTTTGGCCAATTTCTCCCTTTTGGAATGGGAGTATTTAGCTAATGCCTGTGTCCCCATTGTATCTTGGAGGTAACTCATTGCTTTTTGGTATTACAAGCTCATAGGTGGAAGGAACTTTCTTGTCTCAGATAAGACTTTGGATTGTGGACTTTTTGAGTTAATCCTGAAATGAGTTAAGACCTGGGGGACTGTTAAGAAAGGATGATTGGATTTTTCAATGTGAGAAGGACATGATATTTGGGAGGGTCTGGGGTGGAGTGATACAATTTGGATTTGTGTCCCCATCCAAATCTCATGTTGACTTGTAATCCCCAGTGTTGGGGGAGGGGCCTGGTGGGAGGTGATTGGATCATGGGGGTGGATTTCTCCCTTGCTGTTGTCATGATAGTGGGTGAGTTCTCTTGAGATCTGGTTGTTTAAAAGCCTATAGCACCTTCTCACTTGCTGTCCTCCTCTTGCTCCAGCCGTGTAAGGCATGCCTGCTTCCCCTTCCCCTTCCACCATGATTCAAAGTTTCCTGAGGCTCCCCCAAGCCATGCTTCCAATTAAACTTCTCTTTATAAATCACTCAGTCTCAGGTAATTCTTCATAGCAGTGCAAGAACAGACTAACACAGGGTCTTTGAGACCTGTCAGTGCCAATCTGATCTGTGGATAGCTAATTTTTGGGGGGGGGGGTGCAGGGGAGCAAGGGGAATGAAGGCTGCCATGTCCTACTCTGTCATCTTGGTGATATCACTCTCATTATTTCATTTGAGGTGAAAGCACATCAATTCCAAAACTAAATTCATGCAAATTAAGTAATTTCACTAACTGTGTCCACTCAGTATTATGAACATCATAATAAAAGTTATCACAAAAGTTGAAAATCAACTCTAAATTTATCAATACCAACAAAGTATTTTAATGTTTTTATAGTTTTTGCAGCTACTTTACATAACACTGTTGATGATAATAAAAATCTTCTGCCTATTAGAATGTTAAAAAGTTAAAAGTGTATGTGGTGGCTCATGCCTATAATCCCAGCCCTTTGGGAGGCTGAGGCAGGTGGATCACTTGAGATCAGGAGTTTGAGGCCAGCATGGCCAACATGGTGAAACCCTGTCTCTACTAAAAAAATACAAAAATTAGCCGGACATGGTGGCAGGCATCTGTAATCCCAGCTACTTGGGAGGCTGAGGCAGGAGAATCACTTGAAGCCAGGAGGCAGAGGTTGCAGTGAGCTGAGATGGTGCCACTGCATTCCAGCTTGGGTGATTAGAGTGAGACTCTGTCTCAAATAAAAAAAAGAAAAGAAAAAAGTTAAAAGTGTGTATAATCATTATTGTTTGTCTTGTAAAAAGTTTCCATTTCAATATAATTCTCATATCTGTTTACCAAGTTTACAAACAAGCTTTTCGTTTGATTAGAGGTTAAATTTTAGCTCATGTGTGTGAAATGTAACATCAATGAGAAAACATAAATTACATTGCTCATTTTGGTCTTTGCTTATTAAATACTTGGCAAGTATTCCTCTGTCTGAAGAAAACTGAACTGGAGTTAATAGTACAATAAATCTTTGTAAAAGTTTTCCATAATTCACCCAATGAGTATTGGCAAAGATCACAAGATCATATAAACTCAATGATTAAAAAAAAAACTCTATCTATGACACTTTTCATTGAGTCTGTTTGAAAAAACTGAGAATACAAATTTTCAGGAGAGCAAAGCTATAAATAAAAACATTTGCCTCGTTTTAATATTCCAATAAATCCTGATATTTGACTTAACATATCTGGAGTACACACTGTAATGAGAGAAACAAATTTTTTTTTCTTTTTTTTTTCTACAGGGGATCGCAGCTCCTCATCAGCAAGAGAACAAGGCCTGAGAAACAAATTTAATCACATTTAGTTGAGATTTTTCTTTGAGAGATATAAAAGATTAAAATGTATTTATGCCCTGAGTTTGATTTTTGGAGTTATGAATTGACATTTCATAAATTAGGAAGTCCTTTGAGAAAAAAAAACATTAATTTGATTAGTGTTCTTGTATTGCACAACTAATCTAAAGCTAAAGAACAGTACTTGCAGTTTTTTGGACTTTATATCAATTGACATTTGATATCACTTAAAAGTTCTGTTTTACATGCTACAGTTGGTTGGTTTTAATTGGAGGTCTTTCACTTTGTGTAAAAGAAACTATGGTCTTTTACTTATACTTCAGTTATTATTTTTTAACTAGTAGCTAAAAATTAAAATCACTCTGGTTGGTGGGCATTTAAAACAACACAAAGGACATAAATGTGGGAGCAAGGCCAGGCTCACCCCAGATCAGCTTAATCTGAATTTCTGGCAGTGGGCTTGGGGATGAGCATTCTAATTTAAATCTCCTGGGTGATTCTGTAATAAGTAGTCAGCAGTGAGAACCAGGGACCTTGGCTTTTGATCATCTCTCTAGTGGGTTAAAGGGAACTGTTTTCAGTCACAGAGCAGGCCTGTACTTAGCTCAGTAAGCCCACTGTGTTCACCCAGGGCAGCACTTTCCATCCCTCACAGAAAGATGCTTCCAGCCAGGCCCATATGTTTGCTGACATTTTCCTCTCCCCCACTCCTCCAACCATTAATTTCAGCTACTGCATTTTAGCCTCTGCCCATCTCACCATGTCCATGTCTCAATGCATATTATTTCTGCTGCCATACAGTAAAGGTCTCCTCAAAGTCCATCTAAAATCCTAATCTTTCCTTAATCAAATCCAGTCTTCTACTTTTGCCCTGTGTCCAAACCAATCCCTCAGGCTACTTAAGCGGAACACTTCTGCTCTTTTGTGTGCTTCTTATATTGCTTTCTAAGCATTTCAACTGCACATGTCCTCATTCTCTGAATGCTTTGGGACCTTAAATGCAGGGAGTCAAAGCTGATTCACTTTGACCCTAACCCACTTTATGCAAGGCTGGATACACAATAAGTAAACTTGCTGAATGAGTAAACAAATGCACAACTGAATGTAACTATGAATAAATTAATACTCATGAAAGAATACATACATAAAAAATGCAGGTTTAATTTATAAATGGAAGTGGCTAAGCTCTTGCCAGAGCTCAATGAAGTAGTTTCCTCAAGAAGAGAACAAAGAAGATGGGAGACGGGGGTCTGATTCTGGCCCCATTTCTGATGGCTGATTTGCAATTTCTACTCTTGTTAGTAATTGGAAAACCCATATAAGAAGTTATCATCTCTTTGCATAGGTCTGATTGTATGCATCTCTTCATTTCAACAGCTATGTCACGAATACCTGCAAGAAACCATAAGTGAGACTTCCACTCTCCTCCTCCTTCCTCATACTCCCCATTTGACCTATACAGACTGGGCTGGAGTAGGACATAAGTCAAGTCACACTCCAGTGTGATCCATCTGACAAGGCTCTCTGTAGCAGAGGCAATGAGCTGGAAATGTGTCCTCCAAACACAGAACTTCCAAATTCCTAAATCTGCTCAAAATCTATGTCAATCACCTATTGGCATATTTTCTAAACATTATATGAACTTTTTTCCAACTTATATTACCACTTGGGATGGCATACACTTTTATAGACACTTCAATGCCAATAAAGTGTCTACACACTTACACAGAATAAGAAGTCCTAAAGACTTTGCTAGCAGTATCCTGTATGCTACTGATACTCAGGGAGCCGGTGTGTCCGTGTTTCAGTTATGTAGATTCTTTGTAAATTTACGAACATAAATCTAATCTCTTATTCTTGGTCTGAGAACTAGCAATAGCCATTAAAAAGCTACTATTATGATTGTGTTCCCTGCCTTTCAAAGTACCTTCAGACACATTTTTTCACATGGCTTTTGATGATTTCATCTTACCTCTTCTGGGGTGTCAACAGCTATAGAGTGATTTCTATTTTAAAGTGAATAAACTACTCTTTTGTTATGCAAATTACAGAAAGTAGAAAGAAAAGAATCCAAGAGACCAACCAACATGGCTAGCCTATGTAATTAGAACACTTAGATGAAGTTCAGGATGGTGGAGCTCCCCAGAGTGAGCAGGATGAAGTGAGCAGGTAAAGAAGAATGATGGAAACAACCCAACCCTCATGGAACTCAGCCCACTGCATTTCATGCTACTCCATACTATCACTCCTAGTTCATTTCTCATTTAAATGTCTTCAATTAATTTAGAATTTTGTATTGGATTTTCTTAAAGAAAGCACAGTAAAGTATAATTTACAATCTTTTTGGAGAAAGTTTAAGCTTGGTCACTGCCTCTCTCTAAAGCTTTTATTTTGAAAATTTAAACAACAATAACAACAACAACAGAGAGGAAAAGAGCACGCATGGCCCCTGTGCGTTTTTTTTTTTTAAAAAAACCTAAGCAAAATTTGCAGAGGATAAAGATTCCTCTAATATGCTAAATTAACTTCCTCAAAGCTAGCAGACAGCCTGTCAATAAATGCATGCATCAGTTCAAAAATAAGCAAATGGACGAATGTAAGAAAGTCAGTTGGACATATTTACAGAATCAGACCGCTGCTGTGTCCTCATTTCTAAGAGATTTGGACAAAAGCTGATTTTTCCTCAACACTACTCTTGAAATACATACCCTATAAGCTTGTGAGAGAATATCATTGCATCCTAGATAAGTACCTGTGTTTATGATGCCAGAAAATTCAATACACTTTATTTTATCTGTTGCACACCATTTGAGTTCTGCATTGCATTTTCTTCCCTGCACTGCAAAGCATGTTGGGCACTTAAAACCACTGGAGCTGTATTCATCAACATCCTTCTCCTCTAGGTCACTCATTTTAATCTCCCAGGAGACTGCAAAAAAAAAAAAAGATAGAAAACTGACTAGTTATTTGCCATTGACAAGCAAATGTACCCATTCTCATAGAACAGCCCCATAGAACTAGATCCACCCACCCCATTTACCCTCCTCTAATCATCACCCCTGCATTCCTCATGTGACACTTTCAAACTCATACAACAACACTAGGGTTACTATAAAAATCCCCGCCATTGTGGAGCTCATTTTTCAGATGGAGGAAGCAGGAAAAAAAAAACAAAGAAGAAAAAAAATATGGTATGTCAGATAATGATAAATACTACAGAGAGAGACAAAGCAGGCTAGGATGTGCAGGGTAGGGATGTGATTCATAGGGTGGTCAGGAAAGGTTTCACAGAAAAAGGGACAGTTTTTGAGTAGAGGCCTGAAAAGAGTCTACTTCCAAACACTTACACAGGATAATGTGGTCTTACAAGTAAAGGTCACAGGTGGCAGCATGCACAGGATACTCAAAGAAGGGGCCCAGACTGACTGTAAAGAGCCTTAGCTTCTCCTGCACTCTCTGCCTCTGGGGCTCCATAATGTCTTAGTGAACAGAAGTCTATTGACTTCCCGCTTCCATTCAAGTGTTCTTGCTGCCACCTGCTGTCATGGGCAAAGACTGGGTTTGGCTGTTCCAGTGAAAGATGTCCTGGCACAGAGTGGAGAATGGAGGGAACTATGAATAAAGAGGTGGAAATCTGTGGAAAATTAAGAGCAAGGGGCAAAAAGGAGTAAACGCCATAGTATTTACCTGAAGAATTAGGCTACCAAAGGGTAGCTTTGATTTGTTTACCTTCCCCAAACCAGAGCCTCCTCTGTCTCTGTTAACCCCTCTGGGGTGAGTAGTATGTGACAGCAAGTGACATGCCCACCTGGATCCTGTATGCCCTTTCCCACCTTGCCTGGCTACAACAATCCTGGAATTTCTTGCTCAAATAGACTGAGGTCTAACCAAGCAGTTCTCAGAGGTGGCGGGAAAGGGGAGTTTAAACTTCAGCACTGGCGTGTCCACACACATGGTCATGATTCCCTTCAGAGTGAAGAGGAATGTGCAGTGGGGAAAAGAGACAGGCTGGAGACCACGATCCAGATCTCTCAGTGCCGCAATTCTCTGGTATGAAACTTTTGTAAAAATTCCAAGCCTTTCAGATCATTCTGAAGACATATTTGTGCAAGTAAGAGGATGGAAAACATTTTATTTTATTTTTTAGCTTAATTGGCCCTGCAAATGTCAGGGCAGCTGGCCCTCAACCCTGGGCAGGAGAAGGGGTTGGGAGGGCAGTGCTGAGGCCTGGGAGCTAGGTGCTCCCATGAACAGAAGGAGAAGCAAAGACCAGAGATGCCCAGATGCCTCTCCACTCACTATAACCATTGGAGGTCCAGGGCTAACCAGGCTTGCTTTCCCTGGAGAGTCTTGTTTGAGGAAGCACAATCCAAAAGTGATTTTAAAAAAGCATAGATTCAAAACTAATTCTTAAAAGCTTATTACTTTAAAAAGTAATTTAAAAAATTAAAAAACAAAATAACAAAAATTTGAATCATTAACATTAAAGAGACCTTCCAATTCATAATGTCTCAGCAATATGTCTCATATCCCGCTTTGTCTCTTTCCAAATTCCTTCATACCTTACTCTGCTCTGAAGCTACTCTGTCCAATATGTCTATTTAAAATTAATTAAAATAAAATATAATTAAAAATTCAGTTTGTCATATCAGTCTCGTTTTAAATGCTAGATAGCACATGGGCTAGTGGCTACTGTACTGGACATCAAAAATACAGACATTTTGATCACTGCAGAAGGTAATGATGAATATAAATTAAAAGCGCAATGTGGGGCAACAGGTATTGTCATCTATTTCTGGTGGGTAAATTAGTCATAGTTCTTTTTGAGCACAGTTTGCACCAAGTCTTTTATCCAGCAATTCCTAGGGATTTTTCCTACATGCATTTGTACAAGGTCATTCATTGCAGCATTCTCTGTGATAAGAAGTGATTAGAAATGACTGAAATTCTCATGGTTAGATGGATTCTGCCACATCTATGAAACAGAAATGAATACAGCCATAGAAAGAATATGGTCATATTCTGATGAAATAACAAGCTCTTAAAGATGTACTTTTAAGAGGGAAAAAAACCAAGATGTAGAGAATTGGGTATGAAATGCTGCTAACAGAAAGAAAACATGCATTTGGATATGTTTGTAAATAACAGACCACTTCTGGAAAGGTAAACAAGAAAGGAATAACTGGTTACTTCACAGTAGTTGTGTTGGGGGGTGAAGAGGATAGGATAATATATGCCATAGGCATATATTATTTATTTTTAAAGTTATGCAATTAAATATGAATATAAATAAATTGAAAAAATGAGACAATATATGAAAAAAAGTTTTAAAGTTTGTTTTTGCTCCTGAAAAAAATGGCTCATTACAGAAAATATTATATTCAAACAAACTTCACCACAAATCACAACCACTAAGCAATCTCTGATCAGCAGAGCAAAGAAGGGCACTTTTGAGGAAGCAAGTGGTCACCTCGTTAAGTATGACACCTGGTTAAGTATGAGATTAAGTATCACTTTCTCCCACTCTCTTCAAAGTTGCCCTCATGCCTCCCTCTGCCCCTCCAGTGCCCGGCTGGGGTCCCGATTTCCCAGAGCAATGACATGTGAACTTGAAGAAAATTCTTAGAGTGTGTGCCATATGCAGACTGGTAGGTCTCCCCGCTCTCTCAACCAAATGCACAAACACTCTTAAGCCCAATATTCCAGTAAATGGCTTTTTAAAAAAGTTTTGGACTCTGATATTCTGTTAAAATGCAGAGCATTCCAGCAAGTTCTTAGTTATTCATAGTGAGAGAAACAATGATTTTCTGATCCTTTTTTGAAAATGAGATAAAAATCAGTGGGGTTGGCTTTGAGCTCTAGAAGAAGTAAGATAGCATAGAGTGGGGAAGACAGAGGATGGGGAGAGAAGAGAACTTGAAGATTGGAAGCTCCAAGATAAACCTCCATATTTTACGTAAGGCCTGTCCTCAAAATAAATAAAACAAGACTTTCTGTAACCTTTTATGAGATGTGGAAAGTGTAAGTGAAGAAATTATATCAAGAAAAAACTGTAATTTTATGTAAAATTATGCTGACCTTTTGTTATCTTATTAAAAATCCTAAGTTAGCTCATAATGAATTCTTGCTAAGTGATAACTATCTTTACTGTGATGCTGGTCCACCAGTATGGGGCAGGGGGAAAGGACAGGTGGGTGGTGAGTCTATTTTCAGTCTGCCCTTCTCTTTCTTATCAAAAGGAAAGATGAGAACTTAAAGAGGCTGAGGGAAACAGGAAAGGTGCAAGGAGGTGGCCATGAATTAGCACACCTCCCAGGTGATGTGGGAGGTTGGCTTGGGAGGTGATGCAGGATGCCCTGGAAACAATGTGAGAAATGTTTAAATGATTATGTGGCACTAACTGAATGACTCCTTCCCATAAGCAGACGCAGAACATCCTACTTCTGGTGAACAACCGGGGATAGTTAGAGGCTGTTCACACAGTACCCCATAACCTTCAGGGAAATCAGGGAAGCAGAACTATTTGGACGAGGACTCATGATGCGCGTTTCACCGGTGAACATTTTCTCCCCCTCCATTCTCCCAACATGAAGTGACCTTTGGAGAAAAACAGACAAACAAAAAGCTACCCTTTAGTGAGAGCTTATTAAATGCCAGGCGTTGTGTCACCCCTTTACTAGCTCACATATTCCTTACAACTCCAATAGGCAGGAACCTAGTTCTTTAATAAGGATACATAGGAACAGATAAGCTCAGCTGCTTTGCTGAGGCCAGGCAGGCAGTAAGTGGCTGATCAGGACGCGACACTGAGGACTCCGTCCCCAGCACTGTCTGCAGACTGTAAGCATTATGAGGGCAGGAACCACGTCTGCTCCTTCGTGACGCCACGCTGGGTACACTGCCCAACACAAGGTGGCTGAAGGTGTGCAGAATGCAAACGGGAATGAGGCTGGGAATGCCAGTATGAAGGCAGAAATGTGGAATAAAGGCTGGGCTGGGGTAGAGAAAGCAGGCGGGATTCAGAAACGCCGGTGGAAATTTGAGCAGGGATGTGGGAATGCGAAGGCAGGCGGAAATGAAGGCGGGAAGCGGCAATGCGGGGAATGCAGGGTGGAAAAGAGGAGATGCAGGGACGCAGGAGGGAATGCGGGAATTCAGGGACGCGGGAGGGAACTGAGGAATCAGGAACGCAGAGAGGGACGCCGAAGGGATGCCGGGGACCCCCCGCCGTCCGCTCACCTGTGAGGAAGGGCATGAAAGCAAGGCTGCAGGCCAGGAGCAGGCCGCGCGGAGCGGAGGGACGCATGGCTGAGGCCGCGGCGGGCACCGTCGCGCTCTCTGGAAGAGAGGAGCCAGCGAGCTCAGCTCTGCGCGGGGACACGCCCGGACCGCCCGGCCGCCCCCCACGCCCGAGAACTGCCTTTCCGCTGCTGCCTGCGCGCGCCCCTCACAGCGCCCCGGATGCTGGGCGGCCGCGCTGTGAACTCGGCCTCCTGAGGCACCTGGGCCTCGGAAACATTGTTGAGCCTAGACTCGCAGGCCCCAGGGAGCCCGTGGCCTGTCCACTCCTTTCCACAGGCCGCCGTGGCCCGCGGGAGCAGCTGGAGAGGCGGCTGCGTCCGAGGTGGGCGAGGTGGGCGAAGTGGGCGAGGTGGGCGAGGTGGACGCGTACCTCACACGGGGGCGTCCGGAACCAGGCTGGCTCCGGGGCTAGGCCGGAGGGCACTGCGCATGCGTCAGCCCTGCTCTTCCCGCCCTCTGGGAACCTTGGCCAATGAGATCCCAGTGGCTCCCAGATCACGTGACTGGAGAAAGCCTGGTGGGCCATTTCCACGGTTGTGGCAATTGGGAGAACTTGGAGCAGCTGGAATGCCTGTTTTTCGGTTCTCTGGTTCTCACCCTACCCAATTAGAGACATGGTGTTGTGGCTGACCCTCTTCCCTACCTAGTCTAAGCATTTTTGAGGAAAGGGTAACTATATACTTAATTCTCTGACCAGGAACATCCTAAACTACCAGTACCCTCCAAGTGGTCAATGTATCTAGTGCAATTCTAGGACCGCAGAATATTTTTTAACACATCCACACCTCCTTGAGACTAAACACTTTGAAAGGGCAGGGACTTTGTATATATACGTGATCCACATCTACTTCCAGTCCTTAGCACTTTACCTAGGACATAAATGCATTGTTAGTGTATGTTGAGTGAATGAAAGATCCCTTCTACCTATGAATGCAAGAGTGTTAGAATTCTTCCTGTTACCCCATTGCTATTTGGATGGCTTGCTTTTCTGGCAGCTGAAAAAGGTCTAATTCCTTTTGGAAGCCACCCAAATGTCCATTGATGGATGCATGGATAAAGAAAATGTGGTATCTACATACCATGAAATATTACTCAGCCTTAAAAAGGAAATCTTGTCACATGCTACAACGTGAAGGCACCTTGAGCACGTTATGCTAAGTGAAATAAGCCAGTTCCCAAAAGACAGTTACTGAATGATTCCTGAGGACTTGCAGCTCCAGCCAAGGATCCCCAGTGGGGTCCAAGGGCTCTGCACCCCAGTTTTGAGGATACCACAGCCCTGCTTGAAGAGACAAGTGTGCAGGAGAGGCCGGCCTCTCACCACGCAGGGCGGTGGCCTGGTGTCTCTGCAGGCTCCTGGGGCAGAAGCCTGGCGCGGCTGTGGGAGGTGGGTGTGGGCAACGGCCAGCGCTGCCTGTGGGAGAGGCTAGCACCTGTGCACCCAGGGGCGCCCCACCTCTAGCTCCTGTCTTGTCATGGAGTTCGTCCTGGCACAGGCCTTTGTGCGCCCTCTGTATCCTGAGCAACCCAACTCCCACCCATCCCTGGAAGGTCAATCCTTCTGCTTTCTACTGTCTCAATTTTTTTTCTTCTTTTCCCCCCTTTTTCTTTCTCCTTTCATTTCATGTATATATTTATTTACAATGAATATGTGGTTACAATAATATATTTATTTACAATGTGTATGGAGTGTGTATATATATGTATGTGTGTGTGTATGTATGTGTGTATATATATGGTTACAGTTTTAAGCAAAAATATTTTTGGAGTGCTTACTCTAAGCCGTTGCCCTAAGCATTGTGGATGCAACAGTGAAGGAAACTGTTTCCATCATGAAGCTTAGCTTATATTCTGGTGGGAATGGGAGGCGGTTAACAAAAGACCGAGGAAGTATGTGGTGTTCACAGAGATGATTTGTGCTAGGGAAAAAAAGAAAGCAAGCAGGACAAAGGGTTTAGGTTGCCAGGCCAGGAGAGGGCTGCTCCCCCAAGTGTGGGGTCAGGGAAGCCTCAATAAGGAGGTGGCAAGGATCTGAGGGGAAGGAAAGCCATTGACTCGTGCAAGGAGGAACCATCAAACTTGGGAACTGAGTCACCCCAGAAGGTGCCTTTCTCTTTGTCCCTAAACAGATAGCTACAACAGCAGAAGGCCCGTTATCCCCTCAGGTGGCCTCCTTCACAATTGCTTACAAGGAAATTCCTTACGGGTCCCTAAATCTTTACCCTGAAACAGAATTCTGTTGGATCTCCTCCTGACAATGTAGATCAACAGCTTATTTCCACAAGTACTGAACAAAGACAGGAAAAGAAATCATCCCATCTTCCACCCCAGACAAATGCATTTTTGACTTCTTCCTATTCTGTTTACTTTATCTTATGCAGATTTATGGAGTGCAACACAAATGCATAACTGACTGTTTCTCTACCTTCTCCTTTCACATGTCTCATGTGGATACAGGGAGCACTGATCTTGTAGCGGAGCCTTAAGAGAATGTGATCACTAATCTTATCCTTACCTTCCCATTTTTTTTCTTTTCTCCTTACCATTCTGCCACTCTTTCCCCTTTAAATCTTGAAGTTCTCAAAACCCTCTCTGGAAAAAGCGGAGACCACAGAACCTACTGTAACTTGTGCCTCTTTCTTTTCAACCTTGGCAAAATAAAGCTCTAAATCGATTGAGACTTGCCTCAGTCATTTTATTTGGATTCCAGAGGCTTGGGTGATGTCCCCGACACTGGATAGATTGGAGTGCAGTATCCAAAAGTGTATAAAGCCCACCCCACCTGCTTCTTGGGTTCAGTCCCCCAAACTTCTCTAGGTATGAAGATGTATGAGGTCTCACTAAAGAAGGGAAGAAGAAGGGTAGAAGAGGGTCCTTATAGGAAATGCCTCAGTGCTCTCACAGAGAGGCATAAACTTTCAGCTCAGACCTCAAGGCTGATGCTCCTAGGGAGCGGAAGCAGGGAGAGCAGCTGCTGAGAGTGTGATCTTCACATTGAGAATTAAGGGTGAGAAAACGTCAGCTGTAGAGGAGCTAGGGAATCTTTATTTACACCAGAACACTTTGCAGTGAGGTGTGGGGACCCTGCTGTAACCCCAGGGTTGGTGTGGAGATTATTTTAAGCTGTAGACATTTGAGAGTCAACAGATGCAGAAGGAAGCTTTTTCAGGACTTCCCTGATCAGACTAAAATAAGCTACTGCTGGGAAATGAGGCTGCTATACATTCCCTCTTCAGGGCAAGTCTACTACTGGGAAGAAGATCAAGACTAATCCTACAATAAGTTCCCTCTCTGGGGAGTTTCATGGCCATGGAGAAGAGAGAAAGACTGTTCCCACCTTCATAAACAAACATTATCACAAACTTTCTCATCTCCTGTTTGTTCTCCTAAGTACTACATTTGTCTTTCCTAAAGAAACCTGTTTGTTCTTCCCTTAGAAACCTTTTCTCCCCACTTCCTTTCCTCTACTAAGCTGGAATATAAGCCTCTAAATTTAACCATTTAACATGCTAGCTAGTTCTTTTGTTAGCTTTCACATGCCTATGAATAAACCTTTTTTCCCTCCTGTTAATCTGCTTTTTAAAAGTTTGATTCACAAAACCTAAGAGGGTAGGTAGAGGAAAAGTTTTTCTCTTTGACAGAATATATTAATATACTTGTTATATGATCAGACAAAACAAGACAGTATGGAACAGTAAGATTTTATACCAAAGGTCACGTAAATCAACTAGGCTTGATGATGAACGACATGCAGGCAGGCATTAAACAAAAGGGTATTGCAAGAATGACTCACATATCTGTAAAGAGTAGTTGTTTCTAAACTGGTGTATTCCATGGGCTACTCAACATCTCCACTTAAATGTCTAATTAATTAATGCCATGTAAAAGATAGCACAAACAAAAGTGAGGTCCCAGTCTTTCTCCACCTATGAGCTTCTTCATTCATCAGTGTCAATTCAGGTGCTCTGTTATCCCTGGTTTCTGTCTCTCACATCCCACCTCAAATATGTGAACAAAGTCTTTCCACTGTATCTGCAAAATAAATTGAGAATGTGTCTCCTGCCCCCTCTACTGCAACAATCCTGTCTACCAAGAGATGAAGGGATAAAGAAAATGTGTTATATATACACAATATAGCACCATTCAGCCTTAAAAAGAAGGAATTTCTGTCATTTGTGACAACACAGAGGATTCGATCTCGACTCACCACAACGTTCACCTCCTGGGTTCAAGCAATTCTCTGCCTTAGCCTCCTGAGTAGCTGAGGTTACAGGCACACGCCACCATGCCTGGCTAATTTTTGTATTTTTAGTAGAGACAGGGTTTCATCATGTTGGCCAGGCTGGTCTCGAACTGCTGACCTCAAGTGATTTGCCCACCTTGGCCTCCCAAAGTGCTGGGATTACAGGTGTGAGCTACTGCGCCCGGCCCAACATCTACTTTTCATTCCAGCCACAATGGCCACTGCTTTGCCCCAAATACCTGTTATAGTCTGGCCACAAATTTGCCCCGAATCTTCTTCTCTTTCTGTATGCATGCCATTCAATCCACATTCATCACATAAATATGAGCATTCTGCCTCTCAGAAGCCTCTTTCATAAGCCCTATACTGTGAAATCCTAGATTAAAGGATATACTATAGTATACAGGACATATTTACAGGCATATACAGTTTTACTACATTTACTACAGGGTACAGGATATAATTACAGGTATATACAGCTATGTCTACAAGTGTTTTTTGTAGCATTATTCACGATAGGCAAAATAGAAAAATAATACTAAATAATGAATAATGAAAATATACATATATATACACATACATGCACAATGAAATATTCTTTATTTCTGAGCCTCAAACAAAAGAAATCCTGCCATTTGGAACAACATGAATGAACCTGAAGGATATTATGCTAAGTGAAAAAGACAGAAAGACAAATATCATGTATTATCTCTTATCTAAAATAGTAGACTAGCTCATAGAAACAGAGTAGCATGTTGGTCCCCAGGGATTGAGTTTGGGGAAAAGAGAAATTGGTCAAAGGGTACGAAGTTTGGTCATGCAAAAGTGAGTAAGTTCTAGAGGGCTAATGTACAGCATGGTGACTATAGTTAGCAATACTGTCTTGTATACTTGACATTTGTTAGGAGGATAAATCTTTTAAGTGTTCTGACCACACCAAAAGAAAAAAAAAGTATGTGAGGTGATGGAAATGTTAACTAGCTTGATGGTGGTCATGATTTCATAACATATACATATATAAAATCATCAATGTGTACACCTTTCATATACACAATTTCTATTTGTCAATCGTGCCTCGATCAGGTTTAAAGTAAGCCAGATGAAACACATAAAAAAAATCTGCCATTGTGATTCTGGATTTGTCTATTTCCATTTTTCATTTTTTATGTATGCTTAAGATTTGATATTAGTTGTATGTGAGATTAGACTTGCAATATTTTCCTGGTGTGTTGCTTCCAGTAATCACTATTCATCTCTACTAGTGCTTGCTGTCTCAAATGCTGCATTATTTCATATTAATTACGCTGGCTTTTTAAAACTTTTTTTTATTCTTTGGTTAGTTATTGCCTGGTACATCTTTCATTCTTTTTCTTTTTCTCCTTGGGCCATAAAATTGTATTGGCAGGTCAGGGGAAGAACCCTACCTTCTCGTCCCCCTACCCAGGAGATGCCCTCTGAAGGAGAGCAGAAACCTCGGAGCCAGCCGCCTCAGAGGGCCTTGGAGGCGGACAGGTTGTTGCAGTGATCTTCCTGGCTGTTGAGCAGGCTGCAGTAGGTGGCGACCTCCTGCTCTGGCTGCGACTTGATGACCATGAGCCACTGGTACTCTGATTCTGCCGCTCACTGTCAGCTCGCACATCACCCAGGTGGGCTTCAAAACCTCTGACCCGCGCCTGGATCTGCGCCAGCTGGGCCCCAAAGCGCGCCGCGGTTTCCGCCAGTGTGCCTTCCAAGGCAGCTTTCATGCTCAGCGGCGACTGTGGCTCAATCTCAACACCCTGGAGGGTGCCCGCAGGTCAGTGACCTCGGACCTGCTCATCTGGAGGGGCTCCGTGTGGCCAGCGCCATCGCGGTTCAGCGCCTAAGTCCTGCCGGTAAACTAGACGTCAGCACCCTTCCGCTTCCGTCCTTCCGCTTCCGGCCGCCATGACCTCACGTTGGCTTCGCACGTCACTCAGGATCTTGGCGAGAAGTCGGTGCCAGGAGCCGAATCCATCTCCACACCGACCTGGCCTCCCGCTTGGCCCGCACTGACTTCCTCCTCATAGTTCTTCTTCAGGCTGCCTAGCTCTTCCTTCAGGCCTTGGATCTGCATCTGCAGGCGGTCCTGCCTGGGTCAGCTCGCCCAGCACATGCGGTGCGCACGTTGATGGCTGCCGAGGCGCATGCGCAGAGCCGCTCCGATGCAGCCTTGGTTCGGAAGGCCCTGTAGCCAGACGGGCGCTGTGGGTCTGCAGGACAGTCCTGGCGTTCTCAGTGGTCGCACCAAGAATCTTGTCCCGCAGGTCCTCATGGTCTTGTAGCAGCGGCTGCAGTCGCCGATCTTCACCTGCACCTCGCCGTTGGCCTCCTCCAGGGCGCGCACCTCGTCCAGGTAGGAGGCCAGGCGGTGGTTGAGGTTCTGCCTGGGGAGCTTCTCGTTGCCCGCCAGCAGCCCGTCGGACCCGGCCAGGACGCCGCCGTCTGCCCAGGAGGAGGATGAGGACACGCCGCGGCTGCTGGAGCCCACGCGCATGCTGGGTGCGCTAAAGGCGCCTTCCGCCCCCAAACGCAGGGAGCCGCCGCCCAGGCCCCCCAAGGGCAATGTGCCGGACAACTGGCGACAGCCGTAGGAAGTCACGGTGAGGCGGAGGGCAGACCGAGCTACCCTGGTCCCAGGAGCTGCGATTGGCGGGAGGAGCCATGTATTTCATTCTTTCATAGCCTCGGTCTCTCTGCATCCTTATGCTTAAAGGTGTCTGCAATCATAATAATGTATAATTAGATAATCGCAAGTATTTTTACTAGGAGCATTTAGTTCAATTACATATTTTATTGATAATATTTGTATATATTTATGGGGCACGTGTGATATTTTGACACATGCAATGTTTAATAATTACTGATATAATTGGGGTTATATGTTAGCTGTAACTTCTAACCATATTCTGTTTATCTCTTACGTTTCATGTGTCATATTCATTCTTCATTGCTTCTTTTAGAAATATCAAATCTTTATTTTTTCATTTTCTAAACTTGTTTTGGTGTTTATTATAAACATTACAGTATGTACTCTTGCTATACTAAAGTTTAACACAAATTACTACTTCTCTACTTTATCAATATTGATATAATTTTATCTTCAACATGATTTTTATACATTTAAGTTTTGGATAAATTTAAATTGTATATTACATTAAAATTATTGCTCAGTCAATATTGATGACCCATTTGCATATTACCCTTTGGGGTCGGTGTTTATCATTCTTGCTTATATTTCTGTGTTTCCTTTTGAGATAATTTATCTATGGCTGAAGAATTTCGTCCACTTTTGTTTGTTGGAAAAATTATTTTACTATCATTTTTTATAATTTTTGTTACACTCAATCTACATCTAGTTCACCCCTATTACTGAGACATGGTCCTCCTGGGCTCTTGATTGAGAAGCTGGTAGATATCTCTATCCTCAGTCTGGAAAGCATTTCTCCCAATATCAATGTGGCTCATTAACTTGTGTCCTCTGTATCTTTGCTCAACTATAACCAGAGTGAAGATTAGCCTAACTCCCTGTATAAAATGTGACCTATTCAGCTCAAGATTTTCCAACACTTTTCTTTTGATAATACTCCATGTCGTCTTCTCAATTACCAAATTTATTTTCTGTTTACACCCTTTAAGTGCTAAAAAGATGAAGATTTTTATTTGTTTTGCTCATTGATGCATCCTCAGTTTGTAGAACAGGGCCAGGCACACTATAGACGCTCAGTAGTTGTCTGTTGAATGAATGGATGAATTGGGGCCTAAAGGAAGATAGTATAGTCATGGAAAGTTATCTTTGTATCCTCATACTTAAAGGTGAAAAAGAGCATTCTGAAGAGGAGAAAGCCGTGTGAAACCTTGGGTATGGAAAGAGCTATAGTGTTTCCAGGATAGGAGTATGGCCCTCCCAGATGGAGAGGCAATACCATGTAGAAAAGGCCACAGACTCCACAAAGGTAGCACATGCAGTAGTCAGGGGCAGGGACACCAACCTGTCTGCCTGGGCTTAAATCCCTGTTGAGCATTTTATAAGCTGCATATCCTTGGTCAAGTTACATCAACTTACCCATGGAATCTCAGTTACATCAACTGTAGAGTAAGGCTAATAATAGGCTGTGAGAATAGAAGTATTCCACACATGTAACACACTAAAAATGGTGCCAAATCATGATAATCACACAAATTGTTATAATCGTTATTATATTAGTTGTTAAATAAATTAATAAAATACAACCATGCATATACATTAAATTGTGATTTGAAATTGTATTCTTAGTATGTGTCACCATTGGCTTGAACAGGGAGAAGTGTGAGAAACTTCCATACTTCTCTGGTTAAGAAAGACTATAAATAAACTAATTCTACTCCAGACAAATGTGTTCCGGATAACCCGTGTCTCTGGTCTGATTTTGGGAGGTTTGACTTCTTATATGATCACAGAAAATAAGAACTTGATTGAGAACACATTCTAGAAATTCTGATGGAAGAAAAATCTGAACTGTACATGTAGAATCTCTGAGGTTTTGAAAGTGTTTAGCCCCAAATGCCTATGGATAAATGAACCATCTGCCCCTGAGGATTTCCTGCTTGGGGAAAGTCAGGGAAAGCCTCAAAAGCTGTTTTGTCACCTGTGAAATGTGGATGACCTTAACTTCACCCACAGAGGGTGAGGGTAGGATGAGGTGGTGAATGAAAACTTCAGAACAGAGTGGATGCTGAGGAACACTCTGAATATGGTGTTATTTCATACTCATCACTGAGCCCATGATGATATCAAAACATAAATTTTCTATGTGGTCTAAGGTGCTCAAGCATCATAAACAGATTTATTTTCACAGTTCTCAACTGTAATCCTTTTTTAGGACTTTTGGCTCAAGGGACTGGACTAGAGATCAATGCTATGAGGGAACGTCATCTCAATAGGAGAGAAGAACATTGGGCTGAAACCCACTGAATAGCAACTAAGGGAGTCAGACATCACCATAGTATGCCGATTGTTTGTTGGAAGGACACCTAAGGTGAGGAGAGAGACACTAAGGAAGGGAGGACCAACTTAAGTTCTTTCACACTTTAATATGGAGCTTTCTGCAATCTCAGCACTTTCTTCAAAGCCTCTGTGACATCCTTATTCCTGAAACTGTAAATGATAGGATTCAAGACAGGTGTAAGGATAGTGTAGAAAAAGGACACCATCATATCTTTCTCAGGGGTGTGGTAGGAGCTGGGGAGCATGTAGCTGTAAATAGCAGCTCCGTAGAAGAGGGTGACCACTGTAATGTGGGAGGAGCAGGTGGTGAAGGCCTTTTTCTGACCCTCAGCTGAGTTCATCTTATGGATGGTGAGGATAATAAAGTAGTAAGACACTGAAATGACTGTCACAGGGATCAGGAGCATGATGACACAGCACAGGTACATGAAAATCTTATAAAGTGAGGTGTCTGAGCAAGAGAGCTTCAAAACAGCAGGGACCTCACAGAAGTAGTGCTGAATCTCATGGGATCTGCAGAAGGGAAAGGTCATGGTGATGGGAGTGAGCATGAAGCCATCCACTGAGCCCACCAACCAGCAGGCTGAGGCCAGGAAGAGACATATCCTATGGTTCATGAGCACAGAGTAACGGAGAGGTTGGCAGATGGCCACACAGCGGTCATAGGCCATGGCGGCTAGAAGGCAGTACTCTGCTCCTCCCAGCTGCAGGTAGAAGTACATCTGGGTCCCACACCCAAGGACTGAGATGGCCTTCTCTTTGGCCAGCTGGTTCACCAGCATTTTGGGGACAGTGACAGAAATATATGTCAAGTCTATGAGTGAGAGCTGGTTTATAAAGAAGTACATGGGAGTATGCAAAGAGGAGTCAATGTGGATCAGAAGTATCAATATAATATTCCAAGACACCGCCATCAAAAATATACTGAAGATAAACAAGCAGAGGAGACCAGGGTGTGAGATCTGGCGGAAGATTCCCAACAGGAAAAAGTCATCACCTAGGGTCCGGTTGGCCAGCCACATGTTGGAATGATGGGTTGAGGTGGCTTTATCTGGTGGACAAAAGTAAATTTTATGTTATTTATAATAATGTTGCACCACACATAAGTATGTTTGCTTTAATTTTTAAAAATCAGTGAAACAATTAGAGTTTATTTCTAACATCAACTCTGAATTTGCACTAAAAAGAGCACATTAGATTGTGAACCTGATTCACCACCTAGAATGACAATAATATTTATATTCTCAATAAAGATGTCCATACAACTGAAATTAAAATATTTCTTACAGGAGATTATATAGTCACTAATATTTTTTTGTTATTTTTACTTGTATATATTTACATTTATTATATTTTGGGGTGTTAGTATCTTATAGCTGCATGTACCTATATTGCTCGAATCCCATTCCCATGGGATTTTAAAGAGCTAATAATGAATATTATAAGTATTTCTATATATTTGACCTTCAAGAGTCATTTCTACAAAAAAAAATTAGTAATACTTGTGTTTCTTAATATTAAATATCTTGTTACAGATCTATGTGCATACAATATTTTAATATTTAAAAGCAATATCTTAAGCAACCAGCAATTGTACACATTTTAAACATAAAATCTCAAAACCTTTATGCAACAGTTACCAATTTAGTGAAATATCTTTAAATGTATTAGCAAAGACACTAGTACAATTTGTCAATTTTTTCTAAAATGATTTAAATGCTTTTACCTACATGTGATTTTTAAATATATTTTTATACTTCCACTTAACCTATTACAAACATATTAATTTTGTGAGTTATTTATTCATATTTTCATGATTTCCATAATGATGTTTTAATTTGTTGGGCTTCTGCCAATGTTTCAAGATATCAAAAAAAATTATGGCTATCTCAGATCAATGATGCTTCAGGAATCAGCATTATCATCCAATCAGTAGTTTATTCTGAGGTGATTGGGCTGAACCTCACTTGGAATTTCTTGGTCTGAACCTTCTTTATAAAATTAAAGTAAAATGTAATTTGATTTCACAAGCCCATGTTTTCTTACAACCTCTCCATTTTGCCCATAAAACCTTGGTGAAAGGAAGTTTGCCTCAATTTATACTTATCTTATTGTGACATCCAACATATTTATTGTATGTGGGTCAGTCATACTATGGTTTCTTTTCCTAATGGTTAAAGCATGGGGTCTCTGAAGTTGGAATTTTCTTTTCTTTCTTCCTCCTCCTCCTCCTCCTCCTCCTTCTTCTTCTTCTTCTTCCTCTCCTTCCTCTCCTTCTTCTTCTCCTTCTCCTTCTCCTTCTCCTTCTCCTTCTCCTTCTCCTTCTCCTTCTCCTTCTCCTTCTCCTTCTCCTTCTCCTTCTTCTTCTTCTTCTTCTTCTTCTTCTTCTTCTTCTT
>CAUYLG010043777.1:0-79152 GCA_963573385.1 Cacajao melanocephalus
CTAAGTCCCACCGAGGGCAGATGCAGCACCTCCCAGGTGCTCATGAACCAAAGGAGGGTTTTCATCCATCCTCCAAGAGGTGAGAAGAGGGATGACACAGCATGTTTTCAATAGTGCTAAAGTTATGCCATTTTAAGAACTTAACTTTGCTGGGTAAGGTGGCTCATGCTTGTAATTCCAGCACTTTGGGAGGCTGAGGCGGGCGGATCACAAGGTCAAGAGATCGGGATCATCCTGGCCAACATGGTGAAACCCCATCTCTGCTAAAAATACAAACAATTAGCTAGGCGTGGTGGCGCACACCTGTAGTCCCAGCTGCTCGGGAGGCTGAGGCAGGAGAATCGCTTGAACCTGGGAGGTGGAGGTTGCAGTGAGCCAAGATCGCCCACTGCATTCCAGCCTGGCACAGAGCAAGACTCCATCTCAAAAAAAAAAAAAAAAAAAAGGACTGTCCTTTATTCTAACATTATGTCCTTCCAACTTTTATGAAATGTTGATGATATATGGTAGCTGGAATTTTTCTACATCTTACTCAGCAGAATTAAAAGTCATTGGCCCTTAAGTCCCTTCTATTAAAAAAAAAAAAAAAAAAAAAAAAGCAGCACTGCCCTGTGGAAGCCCCACTCTTAGGGAAACACTTCCTGGTGCCTCTGATGGGCCAGGCACAGGGCTAAGTGCTAAGTAAACAACAGTGAACATGGGAGATGCAGACGGACGTGGTCTCTGCCTACACGACGAAGCTTGCATTTAAAGAGCTATGAGGAGCAAACAAAGGAGCCGTGAGTCTTCTTTAGACAGGGTGCTCCTGGCTGGGCTGTTTGCGGGGTGACATTTAAAGTGAGACCTGGAAAATGAGCTGGGGCAAGCCAAGGAAGGGACTGATCATGGGGCCCGAGGTAGGGGAAATGGCAAGTGCAAAGGTCCTGGGGTAAGAATGAGTGGGGAGATCTTGGAATTGACAGAAGTCAGCGAGGGAGGAGGAGTGAGGCAGCAGGCTCTGAAACTGCAGGTAAGGGGCTCTTTGGGAATAGGCAGCTAGAGGCATCTTTCCTAGGGGAGAGTTGGGATGGGGAGGGCAGATGGGAGTAAAGGTAAAAGGGAGGGGCTGTGTGGGAGCTAGAAGGACAGAAGCACCTATCCTAAGACACCTGAGTTTACAATCGGCCTGTCCCTAAGATGCAGGTACCTGCTGAACACAAAGGCACTGAACACCCGATTCTCTCTCTGATCTCTTCAGACTCCCTGTCTTATAAGTCTAGTGGTTTGGGGAGGTCCCTGCCCTTTGAAGCAATGATTTCAGTACTTCAGGCAGAGGGCACGTACCCACCGAAACAACAAAGGGAATTCTCTGCTCTGAACGCCAAGACTGATTTCTGTTAGCGTCAGCAGCGTGGCCACAGACTTGAAAGTGCTCTGTTGAGAGGGAGGGTTTTCTGAATCCACATCCTAGAGGATTCAGATCACCAAGTTCTTCCTCGGGCACAAAGAAGATGCCCCTTCTAGCCCTGGTGACTGGGTCCCAAGGCTGATGCCCCAGGCAGGAGGTGAACAAGAGGCAGGGGAGGGGAGAGAGTGGAGCCCAGCCCAACCTGTCCTGAGAGACTATAGGAGGGGAAGGTCAGAAGAAAGCAGGACGTCGTCTCTCCTGCACATACCAGATGGGTATGTAGGAGTCTGAGAGCCTCAGGCCTACCGGCCTGTCTCCTGGGTATCTAGGGGAAGGGTACAAGTCACTAGAAACATGGTTCCCAAACTGTGCACGGAGGCTGCCTGGGAGCCCTGCTAACTCATAGGAGACCTGCAGGATCTTTATGTTTTTGTGGGAAACGGCCAATACTTAACGCCTATAATCCCAGCACTTTGGGAGGCTGAGGTGGGCAGATCACCTGAGGCTGGGAGTTTGAGACCAGTCTGACAAACATGGAGAAACCCTATCTCTACTAAAAATACAAAATTACCCAGGCATGGTGGCACATGCCTATAATCCCAGCTATTCAGGAGGCTGAGGCAGGAGAATCGCTTGAACCCGGGAGGCAGAGGTTGTGGTGAGCCGAGAATGCGTGATTGCATTCCAGCCTGGGCAATGAGTGAAACTCTGTCTCAAAAAAAAAAAAAAAATTAATCACCGAGGCCAGGTGCAGTGGCTCATGCCTCTAATCCTAGCACTTTGGGAGACCAAAGCAGGAGGACTGCTTGAGCCCAGGAGTCTGAGACCAGCCTGGGCAACAAAACAAGACCCCATCTCTATTTAAAAGTTAGCTGGGCATGGTGGCAAGTGCCTGTAGTCCCAGCTACTTGGGAGGTTGAGGCGGGAGGATCACTGAGCCCAAGAGATCAAGGCTGCAGTGAGCTGCAATCGAGCCACGCACTCCAGCTTGGGTGACAAAGCCAGACCCTACCTCAAAAAAAAAAAAAAAAAGATAAAAGAGAGAAGGAAGGAAGGGGGGAGGGAGGGAAGGAGGAAAGAGAGGGGAACTGAGGGGAAGGGAAGGGAGAGGGGGAAGCGGGGGAGGGGAACCACTGAGACACTTGGAGTGCGAGATGCAAGAAAGTTCGAGAACTTCTGCTCTGGGGCAAACTTGGCCCATCCCCTCCCAACGAGGAGCAGGTAGACAGACACGATGAGAGTGACCATCAGCGATGACCACCAGGCACTGTCCTGAGCAACTGGCTTTGAGTAACTTATTTCATTCTCCTACGAGCCCTCTTTGCCTTGTGGATGTAATCAGCTCATACATGACACAGGGTGGAACAGTGCCTGGCACAGAGTTAAGTGCTCAGTAAATGGCAGGTGGTAGCTGTGACTTAGATTATGAGCATGATACCCACAGGAGGCGGAGGCACAAGGAGAGGAGGTCAGGTCCTCAGGGCTACAGCTGGAGTTGGGAGGAAAGCCCATGCCCATCCTCTTGCCCTACTACCCTGCCTCCGGGTGACAGATCAGCTAGCGGGCAACTCAGGGCCCTATCGCCTGAAGGCGCCAGTGACCTGACACCATCAGAATGGAGATGCCAGTTGCGAAGGGGCACTGAAAAGCCAAGAAGATCAACAGTGGGACCAGGGCTCCGCTTACAGGTGCCAGGATTCCCCCAGCAAAGTCTACATGGGGCGAGTTGCTCCTGAGGCTCAATGCAGAGGCTCAATGCAGCCTCTCTGCAGAAGGAACCAAAGAGCATACCAAGGAATAGCCGGAGAGTACAGCCCCTCCCTCAGCCACCTCCAGGCTGCAGGAACACACTCCTCCCCATACTCCAAGGCGCAGAGGGGAGCTGGGGAGAAGGCACTTGGGAAGATCAAGCACAGCCTCCACACAGCGTTACTTCGAGACGCAACTTGAGCCACTCGATTAAACTCACCAAAGTGGACCTAAAAATGTAGGACCTCAAGCCTTTCCCTCTCAAAAGCAAAGTCAGGCCACTGAGAGAGAGAGAAGTGACCTTTTTTCTGTACTTCGGGCACAGTGTGGGGACACGTGTGACCCTATGACACGCAGGGGAGGCATCAGAGACAGGAGGGCTGCTGGCGGCTCTTGGCCCCTCAAGAAACATGGGGAGGAGGCATGGGCCAACACGAAGCTTCTAGAGTGCTCATGGCCCTGTTCCCCCTAGAGACAAGGAAGGGAAGCAGCAGGTTCAGAAATGGGCTTAGATATCTGAGTCCCCAGGCTCACAAAGCCCTTCTGCCCTTGGGCCCCTGCGCCGCTGCCCGGCGTGCAAGGCTGGCGAGAGCGGGGCCCAGTCATTGGCAGTGGCCACTCCTCAAGACTCCAAGACCAGATGAAGTTGTCAGCACAGCAGCCGTGAAGGGCCCAGCATAGCCAGTCAGCCGTGTGTAGCCACAGCACAGTCCTCCCCACTATACCCAAGAAAGCTACACCAATGTCACATAAAAAACTCCCAGAGAACTCAGACCAAGAGGCAAACGTGGGCTGCCAGAGTTCATCAAAATCACTATTTGCAAGATTCCTATCTGCCCTACTCAATGCATTTCAATTCCAAAGCGCTAGATTCCCCGGTATAGTAATAGAAAGGGTATTCATAGGCACTCCGGCTTCCAATAAGATGCAAAAACTTAGCTCGCATTTTTTAAAGTTTATAAATAGCCTCGGAAAAGAAGCTGGAACATGCTTCTTAGTAAATACAGCTGACCCATTTTCCTCATTCTTCACCAGGAATAAAGCGGCTGTTACCACGGAAAGTACAGAAGAGTCTAAATATATATTTCCTCCTCACAGGGACCCAGATCAGAAAGGCAGAGTCGACACTCAGTGGGTGAAAGAGGGAGAAGCCAGGCCAGGGACGGCCGCCCCGGTCACCTCCCTGTGCCCCAAGGGGATGAAAGTGGTGAAACTCTAGGCCCCAGCTCAGGGTTGGGGTGGGCACCACTGACTCTAGGCCCCTGCAGGAAGCTGCTCAAGGTAGGCTCAGCAAGCCCCTCCCCGGCCTGACCCCCTCCCAGCTGGCCTGACCCCCTCCCAGCTGGCCCAACCCCCTCCCAGCTAGCCTGCTCCCCTCCCCAGCCTGCCCCTCCTGGCAGCCTGGTTTTTCTCCACTTGACCTTTGCATGGTCTTTGTGTTTCTAATCTCCCCAGCTAGAAGGTAAGCGTCAAGAGAGCAGGGAGGCTTCCCTCTTGTGCACTATTCACATCTGCTCCCGTGCCTGGCATGCGGCACATCTGCACAGTGCCTGGCATGCGGCAGGCATTCGATAAATATTCATGACGTGTACGAAGCCATGCCATGTGGCCAGCTAGGCTCAGCCTGCATTCCTAACAGTCTGTTACTGACGCTGGGTAAGCCTCCATTTTCTTGCTATGGACACACCCAGGTAGCCCCTTCCTTTGGGAAGCTACAGACCAGCCTAATAGTCTTGGGTGAGTGATGGGGGTTCTCTCTAGTGAATTCTATACCATGGGAAACTTTTTCTCCTTCCTTTTGGCAAGAGCTGTGACAGAAAACAATTATCCACCAAACTGGCACATCTGGGGGATTCAGAGACAAAGAAAATTACCTTTTTGGCAGTCACATGGGGAAGGTCAAGGTGTCGGTCTGTTCGCTGCTCTGTCCCTAGAGGCATGCCTGACACAGGACAGGAGCTTACTCTATCCATGAAGGAGAGGATCTAGGATATCTGTCACTCACAGGGACTCCCCGCTTCCCAGGCTGACCCCAGCACCCCCAGCTCACTGCCACAGGAAACCACCTGCGTGGCTGCCCTCTTCCTGCATACCACATGCCCCAGCCCGACCACCCTCCATTTCACGCATGGGGACCCTGAATAGGCCAGGCCACCCTGGAAGCAACAAGGGCTGCCAGCACTGAGCCAGGGGCTGGGCCTCGTGGCTTTGGGATGGGTTAGTTTTCTTCCTCATCTTTCAGAGAACCCTTAACAATAAACCCCTGTAAACAGGAACCCTGAGAGCATCTCTGTTCCCTGGAGCTGAAAGCAGGTAGCCCATACCCAGGAAGAGAGATTGGAAAAGGATCAATGCTCACACTTCCTGCACTCAGGTTCTGACGGGGTGGCACGAGACGACCCAAATTAGATCATAGATACTGAGGAGGGTTAACTGGGACCCCTCTTACTTCCACACCACTGCAGCCATCACTGGGTGGACAGTACCAGCTAGTGCTGTGCACACGGCAAGCGCTCAACAAGTGCACAAGTGCGGAGGCTGCTTTCTGATGAAGAGCGAGTGCCTGCAATTCTGAGAGTTCATGCTCTGTTCCTGAGGTCTCTGTTCCTCTACTATTTCTCTAAATTGACTTTTATTCATCATCTCAGCTATGATCATAAAATAGCTTAATTGATACTTATTTGATGGAATCTACCTTATTTGTGCAATCTTCATACAAGTGCAAGCAGGGAACAGGAAGCAGAGCTTGCCACCCGTCACCGGAGTGATCCTCCAGCAGACTCATTCCTGGAACACTTAAGAGGGTGTGTTCCAAGATCCCAGCCGCTCCAAATTAAAACACGGCCCTCCCTGGGGCGCTTTGGACTTAGCCTATTGGATCCACACGGTGGTTTTAAAATATGTCTGCAAATCCTCTGGCACTCCTCCCACCAAGACATGGAGGCCAATTCTCCTCCCACTGAATACAGGCTGGCCTTAATGGCTCACTTGTAACTAACAGAACTCAGCAGGAGGGACGCTGTGTGACTTTCAAGGCCAGTTCATGAACAGTAACACAGCTTCCACCTGCTTTTCTCAGGACAGGCATTTGGGGCCCCAGGGGAGAAGTCTGGCTGTCCTGCAGCCATCATACTGGAAACCACATGGAGAAAGAGATGCCCCAGGAGCCCCTGCTGCTCTGTCCCCAAATGCTGCATCTTCCCAGACCCACTAGGAGAAGCCCTTAAGAGGACGACAGCCCAGCCACCATCTTGATGGCAGCAGCATTGAGACCCCAACTGAGAGCTGCCCGGGCCAGCCCCAGAACCAAGAGATGATAATAATAAATGACTATTGTTTCACACTGCTGAGTCAGGAGTGATTTGTTATGAAGCCAGAAATAACTGGAGCAATACACAAATCTCACTAGCTGTGGGACCCTGGCCAGGCCCCTTCCCTCTGTACCTCCATTTGCTCATCTGAAACAAGAGGTTTGAGGACCCAGAACAGATTTTTCTGAGATTTTGGCAAAACAAGAGAATAAAGGAAAAGGGTTGGGGGGGGGGTGCTTAAAAAAACAGGTATAGTGGAGCAAATCCTTCATAAAGCCCATTATATTAAACTAAAGAAGTACTGACGGCCTTTCTTCTATTGTCGGTGTCAAAATATTCTTTCCTTTATTTCATTTTATGAAATGATGATGCAGTAGCTCACAACTGGCCTCATTTAGTCAAATCAGAAGTTGGCCATCCTGGGTCAGCCCCACTCATATGGTTTGACTCTGTGTTTCCACCCAAATCTCATTTTGTAGCTCCCATAATTCCCATGTGTTGTGGGAGGGACTCGGTGGGAGATACCGAATTGGGGGGCGGGTCTTTCCCATGCTGTTCTCGTGATAGTAAGATCTCTCCTGAGATCCAACGGTATTATAAGGGGGAGTTTCCCTGCACAAGCTCTCTTTGCCTGCCGCCATCCATGTAAGATGTGACTTGCTCCTTCTTGCCTTCCGCCATGATTGTGAGGCCTCCCCAGCCATATGGAAATGTGAGTCCAATTAAATCTCTTTCTTTTGTAAATTGCCCATTCTCGGGTATGTCTTTATCAGCAGCCTGAAAACGGACTAATACACCTACCAACGTTCTGAAATTTGACTGGTCTTCGTTATCGAGGTTTGGGAACACCTGCCTAGCTGGTCTCGGATCACTTCCACATCTGCAAAGTGGTCACTTCTGAAATTCCCTGTAGAAAGAGAGGATCTACCTCTTAAAATATACTCTACAAAACCTTGCCCTGGTTTGTTGGCTCAGATGCCTGGCTCCAGTTTCCAGCATCTCACTGGTCACGGGTGCCGCATGCCCTTAACATGACCCACACACCCTTCCACCAGAGGCAGCATCCTCCTGCCCCAGGGCCCCTGACTTGCTTGCCCTGCCTCTGGGACCCACTCCTCCTGCCAGGCCCAGCAGGGCTGCAAGACCCCTGAGGGGATAGAGAAGTGAAGGCTCAAACAAAAAGAATTCCTTTAAACCTGAGCAAAAAAAATGCCTTGCTCCCTAAGCCACGTGCCTCTTCCCGACAGCATCTGGTCCCATCAGAGGCAGGGCAGCTCACCACAGAGAGAAACACACAAACCTCCGGAAAAAGGTGTCAGCAGATCTGTACTTTCCAAAAACAGAGTGTTTTCAGGTCACAAAACAGAAAGACACCAGCCAAAAACCACTGTGGACTTCATTTCTAAAATGGTAAGGAGGCTTTCCAATGTTCAGCTCTCTGGCTTCTAGCTCGTAAGGTCGCCTCTCGTTTCTCTGTGGCCTGCGGTGCCTTTGGAGAGGCCACACCCTTGAATGTGAGGCTAGTTCAGCTGGGCCTGATTCAGACCCTCCTTTCTTCTCTGCATCAAGTGGCGGCAAGCCACCCTCCAGTCACAGGGTGACAGGCTGGGGGGACGTGGTGGGCATTACCAAACCTGAGTGTTTTCTAACTCCCATGGCATCATCCACCAGAAAGTCCCAGGGAGCCCAGCCTCCCCTCCCTCTGCCCAACTCCTGCCATGGCCAGAGATGTGTGGCGACCCTGGGCCTGAGGCCCATGGGGGAAGTTCAGAGTTCCTGTAGAGGTGCTGTTGGCAAGGCAGGCTGGTGTTGATGGTTTCCCAATGCCAGATAAATACCGTTTTGAAGCCATAGTATTTCTCAAGCATAAATAGTACAGTAAAGCCGAGACATTTATATGCAATTGGGAGACATTTATCCTGTGACAACATTCTATTCCAATGACTTTTCTATTACCGCCAATGATTAATGATGTAAATTCTGTCACTTGGGATGATGGATGCAGGGCAGCTGAGGGGCCTTTGCATAGATTACCCAAACCCTGGCTGCTCATTGGCTCCCAGGACAAATGTGGTCTATGCTTCAGTCAAGCATAAATGTAAAGTTCTTTTAGATTTAAAAAATATTATTATTCTTCAGTACTCTCCAGAAGCAGCTAGTTCAGGCCTGGGTGAAAGGTTTCTCCTCTTCCAATATGTTTTTCCTCTTCAGTGCCAGGGCTGCTGACATGCACTCCATTTAAGAATAATTGCATAATTCTTCCCAAACGGGGGCACGGGAAGCCTCCACCATTAGGAGCCACAGAAGGAAAGTTAGAGACAAGCAAGCAAGGCTCAAGAGCCTGGGCATTCAGGGCCTTCCAGGTGCGAGGCCTAACCCAGCCCCACCCAGCCCAGGTCCCAGAAAACACGGACACCTCCTGCCTCTCCACCTTGGTCATGTTGGTCCAGCTACCTGGTAGGTCTTTGCTGTGACCATGACCTCCACCTGCTGAACTACATCCCAAGAGGGCATGCAGATGTCCCCCCTTGATGGGTTTTTCCTCTGCCATGCCCCTCAGTGTTGCGTCTTTCTCGGGGCCCCTCCCCCAACCCACTCTGCCCTCTCCTGTGCATCTTCCTATCTACTCCCAAACCTGTGTCTCTCGGGCTTTCCTCGGCTCTGAATTTCAAGCCCATAAATCCTGCTCCCAAACTGCAGCTGGATTGTCTCAGGGCGGCCTCCACCTGAACTCTCCTCTGCTCCTCCTGAGTCATGGCAGTGGATACTATCTCCTGCCCGGCCGGCCAGGACAGAGACCTCAGGGCTGTCCCTAACACCTCCCTTCTCCTCACCCTCAATGTCTGATTGATGACCAAGTCCTACAGATTCCTCTTCTTACCAATCTCGAGTCTGTCACTTCTCTCCAGCTCCACTGTCACACTCTGGGCCAGTTGCCACCGAGGTTAATAACTGCAAGTTCTTGGTCTCTTAACAGTTTGCTCGCACCCAGTCTTGCCACCCCAGGCTTCTCCAAGTCAGCTCTCTCATGAGCAGGCCCTCTCCGAGGCCTCCACAGCACTTCGTTTAAAACACCAGCGCTTACCAGGCCCTGCATCCCACCCACCTGCACACAACTCCTCATCCTGCACCAACCTCACCCTCATTCCCCACGCTGCAAACTCTCTGGTTTCCCCCAGGTCGTGAACATGCCATGCTCTCCCTGGATGCCACATCTTTATGGGGCCACTCCCTCTGCCTGGAACAATCTTTCTCTCCCTGGCCACCTTCACCTGACTCCCACTCATCCTTCATGTCTCAGTTTAGACACCACTTGCTCAGAGAAGTCTTCCCTGACCCACCCCATACAGACTGCATGGACTTTCCTATGAGCTCCAGAACGGCCTCTCCCCTCATGCACCTTAACAGGCCTCCACCTCCCTACAGGGGAAGCTCATGGGGAGCTTAGGTCCACATAGGTCTTGTTCATCACCTGTACAGCTCAGCACCTGCTATGACATCCACACACAGTAAGTGTCCATGACATATTTGCTCAGTGGGTGAACAAAGTAGAAAAGTTATCTGGGCCAGGCGCGGTGGCTCACGCCTATAATCCCAGCACTTTGGGAGGCTGAGGTGGGCAGATCACCTGAGGACAGGAGTTCAAGAACAGCCTGACCAACATGGAGAAACCCCCATCTCTACTAAAAATACAAAATTAGCCAGGCGTGGTGGTGCATGCCTATAATCCCAGCTACTCAGGAGGCTGAGGCAGGAGAATCACTTGAACCTGGGAGACAGAGGTTGCAGTAAGCTGAGATCACGCCATTGCACTCCAGCCTGAGCAACAAGAGTGATACTCCATCTCAAAAAAAAAAAAGTATCCACAGATGAGGCCACTTCCCCATCCCTCCCTAGAGTGCCCAGAACCACCACCAGCTCATCTCTGGACTCCTAGGGAGCTCACCATGGGTCTCACGCAGAGCAGGTGTTCAGAACATGTTTATGGAGAAAGTTCGGGAGAAGAAAGAAAAATCCTGATGTAAAAGCACATGGAACCTAGAAACTCAGCGGCCTTATTCATAAGCCAAAGTTGTAAAAGTTTAAAGAAGGAGAGAGAATTAATGTGAAGTGTGAAGCAAACATGCGGGCCTGTAAATCAAGCTGCCGTAAACGCCGGGGGGAGAGCAGCTTGGTTTCCATGCAGAAACGCGGAGAGCAGCTGTAATTCAGAGGTGGGGCGGGCCTTACAGGAACTCGGCCGGCGGCTCCTGGATCTGGATTCCTGGCACTCCTAACTCAATTTGGCCATCCCTCTTAGCGGCCTTTCTTGGAAAACAGATGAGCTTTCTACTCGGTGATGCCCGGGAAGCACCCTGCGCTGTGTGCTGACAGGTGGTGGAGCTGAATCTAGCCAGGCAGGGTGAGACCTGGAGATCTCTGTGGTCCTGAGGATTCCCACCCGATGGCAGGAGAAAGCAAAGAGGAAGAAAACAAAGACATTGCATGTCCCTGGCTCCCATCTCATCCTCTTCTCTGGCAGCCTGGTCACCTCTGAGATGTCTGCAGCTGAGAACAGGAGACCAGAAACAGTACTCATGGGCATGTCCAGGGGATTCGGAGCTCCACCACCCACTCCAAGTGCCAGGGACCCACCAGAAAGCAGCTAGGCCACATTCAAGGGCTCCAAGTGCACTGACCCCAGGGGATCAGTCCCCTGTGCTGATGTCTAAGAATGATCGACGGTGGGGTCAGAGGCTCGGCTGTAGGATGGAGGGCCTTGGAGAAGTCATCAGGGCCACCCTGCAGGCCCCAGTCAGAGACAGGCTTCACCGGCATAAGGAGGTACTGCTTGCTTAGGGACCATGAACACTACCGACTCCATCTTCCTCACCATGCCAGTGGCTGCGGCTGCCGGGGCCGGAAGCCAGAGGCCGGCTGCTCCTGCCGTGATGCTCCTTCCTCTCCGGGAGGCCCATGGCGAGCCCCTCACTGCACAACCCCCCCTCACACAGTCCTCTCCTTTTACACTATGCTGGCCACTCTCTCTAGCTTCAGCAGCACAGTCCCCACCTTCTAGAACACCTTGGCCCCACCTTCTCGAACACCCCCTCCAGGCTGGGGGCGGTGGCTCACACCTGTAACCCCAGCACTGTGGGAGGCCGAGACGGGCAGATCACCTGAGTACAGGAGTTTGAGATCAGCCTGGCCAACATGGTGAAACCCCGTCTCTACTAAAAATAAAAATAAAAAAATTAGCCAGACATGGTGGCACGCACCTGTAACCCCAGCTACTCAGGAGGCTGAGGCTGGAGAATTTCTTGAATCTGAGAGGTGGAGGCTGCAGTAAGCCGAGAATGCGATATTGCACTCCAGCCTGGGCGGCTGAGCAAGATTCCATCTCAAAAAAAATAAAAAATAAAAAACCCTTCCCGCCTGGCTTCTCTTCTTCCTGTGAAATTTCTCAAACCACAGCCTGCACCAAAGCCCCCGTGTCAGGAGGCTGGGCAGGAAAACAATTAAAACCCAAGTCACCAAGAAGACAAGACGGAGATTAGAAAATGCGGAAATCCAGAGTTCTTATGAAATTACTGGATTTCTTGGCTGAGTGAATGCACATACCCAACCACAAAAATGATTTTCCAAGTTTGGCTCTTAGGCTCCTGGAGTGAAAGGAGTAAAAAAATCTCATCTCTGAAACCTTCATAAATACGTGCTTTTCTTTTTGAATAAAACTACTTAGATGAATCCACTTTTACCTGACAAAGTAGAGGAATCCAAAGTGCCTGGATTTTAAAAGCTTCCATTAAAACGGCTTTTCTTTTTTCAAAAAATAATGAATTGAAAAATAAATCAGAAGGCTTAATTAAGCCTGAGGCCAGTAAGAGACAGTCAGGGCAAAGCTTCCTTACAAGCCCACGGAGCCAGAGCAGGGCTGAGTCTCCTGCTTTGCTTATTTTTGAAGCAGCTCCGGCCAAAGACATGCCTTTGAATTGCACAGAATCAGAATTCAGCTGTGTTTTTCAGGCAGTACAGTATGTCTTCATTGGTGCTACAGCAGGCTCGTAAATTAAGATAAAAAGTTGGTGAGATGGAGACAAAAACGTGTTTCTGGGGAGGGGAGAGAAAGCACAGAGCAACATCCCAGAATCTGCAGGCTCCCAGCATCTCCCTGGCCATGTGGGCGCCTCAGCCCAGCTAAACTAAAAGCCCCTGGCTGTTCCAAGCCAGGCCTGGGTGTAAAGAGGGCAAAGGTCTCTGTCCCAACCATGTACATGTGCCACCCCTTCCTAGGGGCCTGCCTGGGAATAGGCTTCACCAGTGGGCACACAGCACCCCACACAGCCCACCTGCTAGTCAGGGGCCGCAAAACACGGCCATTGCATGGCCACTAGCTAGGGCAGCCTGGAGCCGTGTGTGTGAGTGTGTGAGAGAATCTGCCTCATCTCAAAGAACATATTCATTTATTTGAAAGCCTTACATAGCATCTGTTAAATATATCAGGTGCCATCCTAGCACAGAGACAGAACAGTGAAAAAGTCAGTGATGGCTGGGTGCGGTGGCTCACACCTATAATCCCAGCACGCTGGGAGGCCAAGGCGGCAGATCACCTGAGGTCAGGAGTTCAAGACCAGCCTCGCCAACATGGTGAAACCCCACCTCTACTAAAAGTATAAAATTAGCCGGACACGGTGGTGGGCACCTGTAATCCCAGCTACTTGGGAGGCTGAGTCAGGAGAATCACTTGAACCCAGGAGGTAGAGGTTGCAGTGAGCCAAGATCGCACCACTGCACTCCAGCCTGGGCAAAAAGAGCAAAACTCCATCTCATAATAAAAAAAAAAAAAGGAAAAGAGATGAGCCCTGCCTTTCTGCAACCTACATTAATGTGAGGGAGGCAGATGCTCAAATGAATCATCTCAGAAATAAGTAGCTGTGTTTGTGCCCAGTGTCCCAAAAGCAGTGCAAGATGATGTGAGTGAAGCTGGCCTTGCAGCCTCTTTACTCCTTTCTCAGGACACTGACAGAGATCCTGTGCTCCAGACAAAAAGGACTACTCATTTGCCTCCAAATTCTTCATTACCTGCTCCCACACCCGTACTCATGCAGTCCCTTCCACCTGCAAGGCCCATCTCCACCTTTCAAACATCCTACTCTGCCGGAAGAACCCCATCCATATTGCCTCCTTTGCGATGCCTCTAGTGGTCCTCTCCTCCCACAATCTCTCTCCTGAGGACTTTCCTCAGCACCATCTCTGGAACTGAGCACAGGGCCTGACATGGCACAGTTTGAGCTGAATCAAACAGAAATGTTCATCCATAAAGCTACCTGAAGATAGGAAAAAGGGATCAGCACCCAGGGCAGGAAGAAACTTCTGGGAAGAAGTCAATGTGAGTCTATGCGGGAGAAAGCTGGGGGGAAGGGGGAAATGGAGGCAAGGTATCCCTCACAGGGGGTCAGGCAGGGTGCTGACTCTAGGGGAAGAATGCCTCTGTTAGCATGATGGCTCTGCTGGGAAGGGCGCCTCGACAAGGCTGGTCTCTCTTTATGTAAAAAGGGATCCCAAAGGCAGCAGATCTGGGAGGTTTCTGCAGGCTCCTCAGCAGAGCTCTGACCATCCTGATGGAAATAGTCTGACCATGTGGCACTGCACATACTAGGTCAGAACAAGCAGAGGGTGGGGACGCCAACTCATCCTCCAGACAAGGGGACTTGGGGCCAAGCACTGGCCTCCAGAGCAAAGACAGGGCATGGACCTAAAGGAGAAACTGGCCTCTAAAAAACGACCCCTTCCTCCACATCCCTTTGTCCTCAGAAGTGTTTACACACGAAGAGGAAGGACGCCACTTCGGGAGTTTACATAAAGTAGGAGAACCTGAGTATAGATCATGTAAATCACTCAAGGTCCCGGCATGCTGATGGCAGCCTGGGGAAACCAAGTTGTAGCCAAAAACGGGGAGGCGCTGGCAAGGCAATAACTCCACACTGGGCGCTGGAGTTCACGGGGCCTGGGCTGGGTTCAAATCCTGCCTCTGTGACTGGCCACACAACCTCCTGGTGCCCAAGCTTCCCTCCCCGCACAGTGGAAACAGAAACAACTCCCACCTGCCAACTGGGTAGCGGGAGGATTCAGTGACGGGAGTGGTGGCTGGCAGCACGGCGGCTCCCGGCCCAATCTCAGTGTCGGGCAGTATGACAGCGTCTCCCCTGTGAACTGGGGTAGTCTTCTGCCGAGAGGCAGGCAGAGGTGGGACATGAGGGAGCTGGGAGGGCCGACCAAAATAATCCTCCCCTGCAGAGGAACAGAGCCCCTCCCAAACCAGATGGTCATCTAACGGAAACATGAACCTCTCTACTATGGCATGAGAAAGACCAGGGTTATTTTGAAAAGTACCAATAAATGTTAATTCCCTGGAGCTCTTTATGTAAAGAGAGACTAAAATCCAGAGGATAGAGTGGTCCCCAGGAGACCGACAGGAAGAGAGCCACTTTAATATTTCATTAGTGTCCCATTAGCAAGACAACACACATTTTCGCACTTGGTGACTGCTTGGGAATAATTTCTCATTCAGAAACAAAGGGGGATGCTGCTGCTGCTTACCCCACTGGCCTGCTAAGCATCCTGAAGCAGCCAGCTGGAAAGAACTTGACCTTCAGGGTTACAGCTACTCAAGCCGATGAACTCCACTGTGCAAGACTTCCTGGGGAGGCGCCTATGAAACTCACTAATCCAGGGATTGAAAGCCAAGCAATTGAGCTGCAAAGTAAAGCAAGCAAGCCTCTCTTACGCTCCTTAAGCCAGGCTCACAAACTGCTCTGCCCTGCAGGCCCATCGCAGCACAGCCACCCACCAAGCCGGGGATCCTACGACCGCCACCCTTCAGCTATAGCCTGAAAAGAAGGGAAGGAAAAGGGAAGGGGAAGGAAAGAAAAGAGAAAGAAGGGAAAGAGAGCAGGGATTCAAGAAGACAAAGGGAGTTGATCATAGCAGCTAGCATTAAACAGATCACTGTCACATTCAGCTGCTCACCAAGTATCTCCCGTGCCCTCAGTGTGTGCCAGGAATGTGCTTGATGCGGGCACACGGGACAGAGCCCGCAGACAGCAAGCGAGGGAATTACTCCCAGTTGTCGATTTAGGTTCCACAACAGACCAAAGAGGTGGTTCTCAGCCTTCCCGTATTTCAGATCAGGAGCTCAGCCAGCACCTTACCAGTGGGGGTTTCTGGGGGACTTGGTAAAGGGAAGGGCAGATCTGGCCTCGGGCAGGGGGTTTCTCATCCCTATGTTGGTCTACCTGTATTACACATCATTTACAGAGATGGCTCAAACACACGAAGACACTACACAGGGGCTTTGTTTACTGGTTTCTGGCTTTGTGGCTAATATCTCATTCTCTGCATTGAAGATAATTACTCACAGGCAGGAGGATGGCTCAGCCCCTCCTCCTCATCCCCTACAAGGTCACAGGGAAGTCGAAGGAACTGACAACAGGTAGTGTCCTCTCAGCTCCAGTGGGCTCCTTCATGCAAGTGGCCTCCTGGGCCCCTACTGCCTCCAAGGACCACCTCACAGAGCCAGCCTGCCATTTGCCATCAGCTCCCAGTCCTGAGCTAACGTCCTCATCACGTTCAAGGAGCAGAGGGCACCTGGCCTCCAGGGACACCCTCCCCTCTTCCCTCCAATTTGGTCTATTAATTTAAAACAAAGGAAGCTGGCCAGGAGTGGTAGGCACAAGGGATGTCTGAGAGGATGTAATTAATGCAGCTGCTCCAAACGGAAGGTAACACCTTGTCTCCTCATTAGCAGATATACTGCAATTTAGGATGACATCCTGGACGCGAGCAATGGGGACACACAGCTCCCTTGCAAGTCCACGCCTTGCCCGCCACTTCCATTTCCTCACCGTTGAGCAGTTATGAACAAAGCACTCCCAGCAGAAGGTTGCAAGCTGCTGAAGTCCAGCCACCGGGTTCCAGCAGCCCAGGGCCTGGGCCCAAAGCTCCACGGATCCAGCAACCTTGGGTTCCCACAAAGAGCCCCACGAGGTGCACACCTCCGCCTTTGAAATATTCCCTCATTAAATATTCAGCATGGGTTCCTGATCCTGTTTGCTGTGCCCTGTAAACAGAAAAGGCACAAGATGGACTGCAAGGACACAATGACCTTCCCCGATAGTGACATGTTGGAGGGACTCAAGGTATGCAGAGCCCCGCTTTCCAACAGCTCAGGCCCCCATCAAGTGACATTAGCATTTTCCCTCCAAGAAACAAGAACAGCATTTCCCTCCCCACCCGGCTCCCCGCAAAAAATGAGCTGAGCCTCCAACGGAGCAGAAATATTTCTGTAGAGGGAACGAACCCTGCAAAGTAATGTTCCAGCCTGGCTAAAAAGAAATTTGGGGCCACCTAGGTGACTCTGTACCTATGCAGAAGCTAGAAGAAAACTGGGCTTAAAAAGAATTTTTAAAAAGTTGCCATACTGGTGTTTTAAGACTACAGCTTTTCCCTTCAACCCAGCAGGTCACCTAGGTCAAGCCCATGAAGGCTCTGGAATCATCTGAGTGGTGAACCTTAATTATGACCCAGCAGCAGGACAATAAACCAAGTGCCCCTTCCATCGCTGGGCAGCCACCTGGGCCCTACAACGGGTACCAGTGCCTTAGCATATCAGCTCCAAGAAGACAGCAAAGGGCTTGGCCTGGACCCAAGCACCTAGTCAATATACAGGTAAAGCCAAACGCAAACACAGATCGCTGCAAATTCCACGATAGTACGTTGTGAAGGCGGCCAAATGATTTTCAGGATTGGTGATCTGGACCAGGTTAGCTGCCCCAGAGAGGTCCATACAGGCTGGCCCACCCTTGGGGCAACCAGTTGAAGCGCATGCAGAGATAGGAAGACTTCCTTGGCTTCAGCTTAACACCAGAGGGGTTGAAGCCAAAAGTCACCACCATCCTTGCTTAGAGCTGAGCCTGAAAACCAAGACACCGAGGAAGTTCATTGAGGAGTGTTTTCCCCCAAGTCTTTTCATGCACACAGATTAACTGTATCTGGCTCATCCTCAAGGTCACAGAATCAGCCCAGGGCAGAGCTGAGTGTACCCAGGCCACCTCCTGTGGGCCACCGCATGCAAACTCACAGGCAGGCATAGGCCCCTTAGGAGACTAGAGCCCTCCACACCCCACGGGCTGTGCCACATCCCACACAGCCAGACCTCTGAGAGGCACAGCTCCACCCACTCACTGTGTCTGACTGTGTCTGCCAGCCCAAGTGTCTGCTGTAGAGCCCCCTGCAGGGTAGAGGCCCCCGCCCCCCGCCACCTGAAAACGGTTTCCCTGCTGGAGATGGGCCTTTTCTGGCTATGAATTTCCAGATTGTGCCTGCTTCCAACCTCTCTTGTGAGGCCAGAAGCATTTCTTTGTCATTTTAGGGAGTTCCTGAGAATGAAATAACTATAATTTTGCTTAGAAATTAACAAGTATTTTAAAGTAATTTAGAAATACTCTGTGAAAATATTAGGCATTAGGTATTATTATTAATTATTAAGTAGTATTAGATGACTTTGTGTGTCCTTTAATCTAAATTATTAAAAGTCCCAAAGATTCTCCAGTCCACATCTAATACTTCAGATGATCAAAGCAGACAAATAAATTTGAGTTTTCTTTTAGAGGCCAGGAAATCCGTGTTTTCTTGAGGAGTAGAAGAGAATGTGGCCAGTCAGCCTGCTTAATCCTACCTGTCTCCATTGGAAAAAACTTTTAAAAAGGATTATGATATAAAATGACATAGATGCTTGTGGTTATTATTGTACTTTGCCATGTTATTCTTTGATTTGATGCTTTTTAATTAAATTTAAATTGATTGAGCAGTTTCAGCCATGACTTCTCAATACTCATGTGTGATTCTGAAGACGCCAGAATCTGGCTAAATTAATATTGCATACTTGCTTGTCAATAACAACTCCTGGTGAAAAACTGCACATTCGGGAGCTCCGGCACGGACTGTCGCACTGAGCGGCTGCAGAGGAGGTGAAGCCAGGAGCGTTTCCACAAAGACTCCACCCTAGCTCTGCGGTTGAGCTCACAACGCCATACCCCAGAGTCTCATGAAGAATATTTTGTCAAAGTTGAACCAGCACATTTTTAAAAATGTTCACGTCCATTTCCCTCACTCTCCACTCCAAGAAAAGGAACGAGGACTATTAATTCACGACTATGAACCTGGACTGCACCAAAAACCCTGGAGAAGGTGACAGAGCTGCTTTCCTAAGAGCCTCCAGTTGATGGGAGACAGTCAGGAGGTGATGGCGCTGCCAGTTCACTGACATGAAAACCTTTTCATTTTTACTTTTTTTTTTTTTTGAGACGGAGTCTTGCTCTGTCACCAGGCCGCAGTCCAGTGGCACAATCTTGGCTCACTGCAACCTCCGACTCCCTGGTTCAAACAATTCTGCCTCAGCCTCCCGAGTAGCTGGATTACAGGCACGCGCCAAAATGCCCAGCTAATCTGTTTATTTTTTAGTAGAGATGGGGTTTCACCATGTTGGCCAGGATAGTCTCAATCTCCTGACCTCATGATCCGCCCACCTTGGCCTCCCAAAGTACTGGGATTATAGGCATGAGCCACCGCACCCAGCCAACTTTTACTTTAAATATATTTCTTGAATATTCTGGCTTCATATTTGCAGCGAGCAGTGGGCGGCATTTCCAGAGCCAGGAGATAAACTGAGGGCAGAGACACAGTGCGGAAACAAGGCAAGAACCCCAGTCTGTCGGCCTGCTTGCCGTGGGCACTGCTGGGCAGGAGAGGCATGAAGGGAGAGAGGGGGAGTAACAGCCCCTCGGCGTGTGTCTTGGCACCCTGGAGGGGATGGGATGTGGGATGATGACTGGTAGCGTTAAGCGCCAGGAAGAAAATGATGCAGGCAGAGAGGGATGGGATGTGTTCCTCAGAAAGGGAGATGAGCAAAGAAGGGGTTCTGAGGGCACAGGGTGGGCACTGTCTGGGCTCTAGGCAGAAGGGTCGGCAACTTACTTGGCACATCTGAGGGAGAACAGATGCCAGCCTGGCTCCAGTAGGCAAGAAAAAAGTGAGAAGACATGAAGCCACGAGGCCAGCAAGGGAGCCAGAAGGCAGACCACCATAGCGGCAGGGCCCAGGAGGCCTCTGGGTTTTGTGGGCACTGTGATGGGCAGCCAGGAAGGACAGCAGGATGGGAGGGGTGCCAAGTCTCAGGACCACACTGGCTCCTAGGTGGGGCAGGAGCAGCAGGGCTCGATGGGAAGGGCCCCGCCAAGGGCTGACTGGTCTGCCAGTCACGGGGCACGTGCCCACATTACTTCTGCAGTGGCTGAGGGCACTCCTCCCAGGCCAGGGTGGCTCCAGCCCCAGGGGCGGCCACCCTTACTCTCTGGGCAGGCTGGTCTGGTACATGCTGCTCGACTCAGAACCTTCAGTCTCACTGGGAAGTGACTATCGACCCAAGGGACCGCAGGCTCACCATTGGGCAGGAGTCCCATGAGGCCCTGAGGTGCCTGGCTCACTGAAGATCACAGAGCGGCGGTCTGGACAAGCCAGAACTCCTCAGTTGCCTTCATTTGAAACTCCCCCAGGAGCACGCCCTGCTGGGGAAGCAGCTGCGGCAACCCACTCACATTTGAAAACCTCTGCATGCACCCCTCCTAGAAATACGGGACCACGGCGGGGAGGGCAGAGGGGGGCACCAGGAGAGCCGCTGCTGAGACTCCAAGTTCGTTTGCCATGTCTCCTTACAACAGAGTTCCTAGAGGTCAGGGACTATGTCCCTCCATCCATCCCAGAGCCCGGATGTCTGGTGACTCAGCAAACAGTGAATGTTGATGACGCCGCTCAGCCTCCAGGACATCCTATAACTCAACTCAAGGACACAGTGGAAACCACACGCCGGATTTTTAGAAAGCAAACAAAACTGAAAAGCAATTAGAACAGACAAATCACAAATATTTAAATATTGAGACCTTAAATGATGTCTGTCTACCTCAAAGATGGATCTCAATTTCCTCTTCAGACCCGAGAGTCCCTGCGAGAGAACGAAGGCCATGTCACAGGGTGGGGGTGGGGGAGGCGGTGGCATCAACAGCTCCCACCTCTACAGCAGGTCATAACTGCTTCTCCTCAGTTGCCCACAGTGGCTCAGGCAGAAAGGTTTTAAACGGAGCTAAAATGCATATTTTGATTTACTTTAGAAACTTGAACTGGCCCCAGGCAAATAATAACTATATGAGAATATTTCATTTAGCACCTTCCTCTTTCACTCCCTTTAGGGAAAAGACTGCCTGCACTCAAAAATGAGGGGGAGGAAAACTTAAATGAAAAATATATTCGAACAACAGCCAGAGTGGGGAAGGGGGGCACACATTTCCAAGCCAACTTCCAAGCTCCTGTTGCTCCACTTTGCCTCTGAAACAATTCCACTTTGCATTCTGTTGCTTGAACAGTAATTATTAAAGGTATCAATTAAAAGTGCCCAACTCCATTGCTCCCGTGGCCAAAGTCCCTGGCACAGCTCCCACCCTTGCCTGCAGCAAACTGCCGCCACCCTGATTTTCCGTGTCAGTGGGGTAGAGCCAGTCTAGGATAGAGCCACTTCTCTGGTTGATTTCAGGCTGGAAGAAGGCTGCTGCCCACCGCCCTGCCACAGCGAGGAAGGAAAAGCAGAGTTTTTTCTGCCATCTCTAAGTAACCCAGGCACAACAAATGCACTGCGCTCAGCACTGGGAAGACACAGTCCTTTAATACAAATCTGGCATCTCCATTTCCCGAGAGGCCCTTGGCAGGGGGTTTCTCCCCATTCTTCTCCCTCCTCCCCCATTTTGCCAGGAAGAGGAGGGCCTGGGAGTATCAACAGCCAGGAACATTTTGACATGACATGAAAGAGGGAATCCCTCTTCTTAGCACCACACGCTGGAAAGCTTCCAGACCAAACAGCAGTCTCTCCTGGCTTGTCAGAAGAGAACGTGGGCGACTTGGAGGGCTCACGATCCTAAGCAGGTGCTGGGCTCCTGTGGCCAGAGCGTCAACATTCACATGGGCAACACCAGCTGCATCCCTTCAGGGCGTCTGAAGGAGCAGAGGCGTGTGTGGGAGCTGCAGGCACAGAACCAGCAGCAGGAGCCACTCCAGGGAGGATGAAGCCACGCCTCCCCGAGGGTCCACCAGCAGCAACTCTGCACTCCAGCAACCCTGTACCGAGCACACTCTGTGTATGAGGCCCTGCGCCTGGCCCCAGAACACAAAAGTAAGAGATGCAGGCACCATCCCCAAGGAACTCCATGTATGAAGATAGACACTTGCACCAACTATTAATAAAAGGCAAAGCACCACACTTACCCAAAGCAGGGGGCAGGGGCACGGATGACACAGAAAGGAGGGAGGGTTTAACTGAAACTTGAATGTGAAGCTTTTACCCAAGTGCACAAGGGCCAAGGGACTGCATGGACAAAGGGTTCCATTGCCATTCTAAGGAGCTAAAGCTTTATTATGAGGGAAGGGGGACTCGTGGCTGGGGGTGGGGCAAGACAGAAGTGGATTATAAAGAAAGGAGGAGAAGGCCTGTAATCCCAACGCTTTGGGAGGCGAGGCGGGTAGATCACCTGAGGTCAGGAGTTCAACACCAGCCTGGCCAACATGGTGAAACTCTGTCCCTACTAAAAATACAAAAATTAGCCAGGTGTGGTGGCAGGCACCTGTAATCTTACCTACTCAGGAGGCTGAGGCAGGAGAATCGCTTGAACCCAGAAGGTGGAGGTTTCAGTGAGCCGAGATTGTGCTGCTGCACTCCATCCTGGGCAACAGGAACAAAACTCCATCTCATAACAAAAAATTAAAAGGAGGAACAAGGCAAAGAGACCCAGGAATACTTCAGGGGCTCACGAGGGCCCAAGCTGGGGCAGTGGAGATGGAGCAGATGGGAGAAAACATGAAGTTCACAGGCAGAATTTATAGATCTTCTTTCATGACTCCAGGGGGTGCCAAACAGCATCAGGAGTGTTCCTTCCTTCCCACCCATCCAGCTCAATCCATAATGATGACCCCACAGTGGCAAGTGTGGGCCACTGGCCTCAGGACACAAGCAAACCACACAAATAACCTGTTGGAAAAACAATGATGTTTGGCTTTGGACACGCAGTGAGTTCAAAGTGTTCAGCATGCAGTATCAAACCAAGGCTTAGGCCAGGTGTGGCGGCTCACACCTGAAATCCCAGCAATTTGAGAGGCCGAGGCAGGAGGACAGCTTGAGCTCAGGAGTTTGAGATCAGTGGAGGCAACAAAGTGAGACCTGGTCTCTGCCAAAAAGAAAAAAGAAAACTAGCCAGGCACGGTGGTGCATGCCTGTAGTCCCAGATACCTGAGTGGCCGATGTGGGGGTTCTGCTTGAGCCTGGAAGTCTGGGGCTGCTGTGCGCTAAGTTCATGCCACTGCACTCCAGCCTGGGGTGACAGCAAGACCCTGTCTCAAAAATTTTAAAAAAAGAAAAAAAAGTAACAAAGGCTTCAAGTTCAGGGGAGAAATAGAGCCTAAAGAGACAGATGTGGGCGTCATCAGCAGGTATACAGAAATTTAAACCATCAGGAGAGAAACAGTCCAGAGAGCTCTTAGTAAGAGAAAAGAGAGCCAAGAATACCAAGCTCAGGAAAGACATCTCAGAGGGTGATCAGGAAAGGGGCAGGGACCAGGTGATGAGGCAGGAAGATAATGTCCCAGGGCTGAGGGAGAGACAGGTTTTCTTTCAAGAAAAGGAGAGCTAACATCAACAAATGCTATAGACAAGCCACGAAGGATGAGGGCTGAAAAGAGGCCATGGGATTTAGTAATGAAGAGTGTTCAGTGAATTCTAAAATGAGAAATACCTATTGAATGGAATGGGGAGGCAGACGCACAACTTCTGTGGTTAAGGAAAGAACAGGAAAGGAAATGGAGAGAGAAAATAGTAGCAGGGAAGGGCGGGGAGAAACTTAAACAAAATGAGAACGGCAGCACATTGGCAAGTAGAGAGTCAGCAAGGTAGAATAAATATCTGGGTATGTCGTGTAAACTCGAGAGGGATAAACTGTGGATAACGTGGGAATCGTCAACAGAGTGGTAATGACTGAAGACTTGCTCGAGGATGACACAGCCCATGGAGAGTGTAGATAAAAATCTGTGATGTCAACAGGAAACTGGAGCAAGGGCCCCTCTTCTAATCCTTTGTCCACACCGTTCCTTCCTTCCCCCATCCAGCTCAATCCATAATGATGATTTCCAGCTACATTTGTTTCTGGAAGGGTTTGCCCCTTAAGATTAGGCATAGGGAAAGTATTCAACTTCTTCGTAACACCGAGGTTCTACAGATAGTGAACTGGTAAATAAAGACAGGTCCTGTAGGACCCAGGGTCAGAAACATGGGTTACTCACCTGTTCCTTCCACATTTTGAAGCTCTGAGCCACGTCCAAGAACTCAATCACAAGCTGAGTCTTGCCTTGTGCTTCACTAAAATACTGGATAATGCCAACAAGATGTACCACATAGAAACTTGGGTTATGCAAAATGCACATAATGATGACCCAACAGAATAAATGCTTAAAGAACTTAGGAGTCAATAAGACAGCTGTAAAAGTAAATTTTAAATTCATTTTAAGGTATAAGTAACATACAGTAAAATGTATAGATCTTAATCTGTTGGATGAGTTTTAACAACTGTATAAACATATAATCACTACCCAAAATGGGACTGAGTACACTTCCATCACCCAAAAGCTTCCTTGCCTCTTTCCAGTTAATTCCCCCCACCCCGCCCCACTCTTAAGAAGCCACTTTTGATCACCATAGAGTGGTCTCATCCGTTCTTCTATTTTATCTAAATGCATTCATAGAGTATCTCCTCCTGTTCTTCAGCTTCATCCAAATGATTTTATCAGTAGTTCATTCTTTTTTATTGCTCAATAGTATTCCACTGTAATAATTTATTCATTATTCAACTGACAGATATTTGGGCTGTTTCTACTTTGGGGTTTATATGAACATTCTTATATAAGCTCTTTTGTGAACATATATTTTCATTTTCCTAACGTAAATGCTTAAGAGTGGAATTGTGGGATCATGGTGTAATTTCAGGAAAGAAAACCTGCCAAGCAGGTCTCCCAAGAGGTTGGACTCCTTCATACACCAACCAGCAATGTCTGAGGGTTGCAGCTGTTCCACAATCTCACCAACATTTCCTGTTGGTCGTCTTTTTTAAATTTTAGCCACTCTGATAATGGCATCTCACCGTGGTTTTAGTTTGTATTTCCCTGATGAGTGAAGATGCTGAACACCTTTCCACATGCTTATTGGCCTCTGTATAACTTCTTTTGTGAACTACCTGTTCAAAGTGCACAGGTCCATACATTCTCACAAACATACAGTCGCATAACCACAACCACAACCACCATACAGAAAACTTCCATCACCCCAAGAAGTTCGTTTATGCTCTTCTATAATAGACCCAGCCCTATCCCCAGTCCACGGCAACCACTGGTCTCTTTTCTTTCCATATAGTTTTGCCTTTTCCAGAAGGTCACATAAACAGAATCAGGCAGTATGTAGCCTTTTGAGTCTGGCTTCTTTTCACTGATCATAATGCATTCGAGATTCATCCATACTGTGTTGCACTGTTCTTTTTACTGGTGAGTAGTATTCCAATGAAGTTGTTTATTCACTGGCCAGTTGAATGACACATGGGTTGTTTCAGCTTTTGAAGATCATGAGTAAAGTCACTGTAAGCATTCCCACACAAATTTTTGTAGAAGCGTAACTTTTCCTTCTCTTAGGTAAATACCTACAAGTGGCAGTGTTGGGTCATACTATAAATGCAGATTTGTAAGATTCTGAAGTATAGATTTCTAAGAAAATGTCAATCTTGTTTCCAAAGTGGCTGTACCATTCTGCATTCCTATAAGCCAGTAGAAGAGTTTCAGTTTCTCTGTGTGTGTGTGTGTGTGTGTGTGTGAAGGAGTCTCACCCTGTCACCCAGGGTGAAGTGTAGTGGCATGACCTCTGCTCACTGCAACCTCCACCTCCCAGGTTCAAGCTCTTCTCCTGCCTCAGCCTCCCAAGTAGCTGGGATTACAGGGACCCGCCACCATGCTGGGCTAATTTTCGTATTTTTAGTAGAGACGGTTTTTCACCATGTTGCCCAGGCTTGTCTCGAACTCCTGACCGCAAGTGATCTGCCTGCCTTGGCCTCCCAAAGTGCTGGGATTACAGGTGTGAGCCACCACGCCCATCAAGAGTTTCAGTTTCTCTACATGTTCACCAGCACTTGGTATTACCAGGGTCTTTTTGGTTTTATTTTGAGAAGATATCCTAGTAAGTGTGTACCAGTATCTCATTGTGGTTTTTAGTTTCATTTCCCTGATGACTATGATGCTGAAGATTCTTCTTGTGCTTAGTTGCCATCTGTGTATCCTAAGACGTTTACAGAACACTCGCCCATTTTTAAATTGGGTGGTTTTCATATTATTGAGGTTTTAAGTCCTTCACATATTCTGGATGTAAGCCCCTTACTAGATGTATGTTTTACAAAAGTTCCTCCTAGTCTGTAGCTTGCTTTTTACTTATCTAAACAGTACCTTTTGAAGAACCAGATTTTTTAATTTCTAGGAAGACCGACATGTTTTTTCTCTCATGGATTGCGCAACTGGTGTCATATGTAAGAAATCACTGCTAACCCAAGGTCACGGAAACTTTCTCCCATGTTTTCTTCCAGAAGGCTTATAGTTTTAGATTTAAACTTAGGCCTATGATCCACTTAGAGTTAATTTTTGTATACAGTATGGTGTATGGGTTGCGGTTCATTTAATTTGCATATGAATGTCCAGTTGTTCCATGACAATCTGTTGAAAAGACTATCCTTTCTCCATTGAATTCACTTTGCACCTTTGTCAAAAGTCAACTGAGCATCTATGTGTGGATCTGTTTCTGGACTCTCTCTTTGGTTCCATTGATTTGTATGTCCATCTTTTTGCAATACCACACTGTCTTGATTACTGTGGCATCACAGGAAGTCTTGAAATCAGGCTATCTTCTAGCTTTGCTCTTTTTCAAAATTGCTTTGGTCTCTCTAGATCTTTTGCATTTCCATACAAACCTTACAATCAGTTTATCTAAATTTTGAGTAGGATGGCATGGAATTCATAAATCAATGTAGGAAAAACAGACATCAATATTTAGTTTTTCTAATACATAGTATAGCCCTCCATTTATACAGATCTTCTCTAATATCTCTTAGAGATATTTTGTAGTTTTCAGCATAGAGGTCTTCCACATTTTCTCAGTTTTATTCAAAGGTATTTGAAGTTTTTGAAGTTATTGTAAATGGTACTGATAATTTAAGTTTCCTTTTCCAACTGTTTGTTGCTAATATAGAGACATACAGTTGATCTTGTATCTTGTAGCCTTGCTGAATTCATTTATTCTCATAGGTGCTTGGGTTTTTTTTTTTTTTTTAATGGATTCCATGGGGTTTTTCATAATCATACTGTTTGCAAATAAAGGTTAAATTCTGGAGTTAGATTAACTGTCTAAAACTCCAAAAGACAGGTGCTTTTCAATGGTTAGAAAGTGTCCAAAATTCCAGAAAAGAAAACTTAAGAGATTTTTGACCTCAGAGTTTTACTTCCCTTTCTTGTCAGATTAACACCATCTTACAAGGGATGACAGGAGGCTGTTTCATCACACAGCAATGGGAGGCCACCGTCAAGAAACTCCAGTGGCTATGATAACTTACAGTTTCAAAGTTATCCCTTCCACACACCAATGTGTCCTGTGTAGTCTGCAGTGCTGGTGGCAGGCCTGACGAATACCGATGTACCAAGCAATGAAGAACCAGATGTTTAGTATATTTCCAGGCTCTATCATCTGGATAGTTACCATAAGCTTCTGGTAAAGTGATCATTTTCAGTGTGGTAAACAAACTCTGGATTTCACATGTGACTTTTAAAAACCTCTCAATTTTATCTTTTAAAGAGCTCCAGGGAGCAGGGCTGTTGACAGCATTTTTCCCACCAGCAAAGAGACACATGGGAAGGCCTCAATTATAGGTAACTGGCAATCCAACAGCAGCAAACACACACAGTGTTGGCAATGTAAAATCCAAAGACGCTTGTTTAACAGAGAGGAAACACCAAGTTCACCAAGCTTATGGCTCAATTACTAAAGTACACAGAAACAAGGAAACAGATGAACAAATGAAGGACTTGACAAGGGCTTGTTTAAAATGTATTGCTGCCACCACTTGATTTTCTTCCATTCTGCAACCTTATATAACTTAAGTCCTCAGTCACAGCTACAGTATCAACTGCTATGATCTGCTGAAGTTAATTACTGCCTCCATCACAAAAACCGAGCAATTGTTTATCATGCTAGTGTTATTTTTGCCCAGTGGTTTCATATTCAACTTCATTATAAGGTAGTGAAACTGCGTGTGTGTGTGTGTGTGTGTGTGTGTGTGCGTGTGCATTATACACATATAATTTTTTAACAGAGAAATAATTCTCAAGCACTCCACTGCCATTCCATCAAATGCAAGGCAAGTGATTGCTGAATTCCCAATTATGCTCAACCTTAAATCACACTGTTTGGTCTGATTGTATATCCAGCCCTACAGGGAGTTGTGCAAAGGCATATATTTGGCAAGCTTTCAAACCACGGCAACAAAACATGTGCTGAAGAAAATGATTCAAAATATTAAGAAAGCAGTCATTTATTTTAGAAAGCCTGTTCACGTGAGACAATAAGCTGCTTCCCAGAATAGGCTCCATCCATCAGGAAAACACTATAACTTAGCACACACTGGCTGGAATCCCTCTCAGCCATCACCCAGCAGTGATGATTATTTATCATCCACAGTGCATCAAAGATGGAGAAGCAGACTGGGCATGCTTCCATGATGGTGCAGAACTGTCAAGGGCAGCAAACCCGCCCCACCCTGCAGAAGCATCCGCGGTACAGATGACCTCACAGATCCTAGAGACTTACCCGGTTTTCCTACAGATCCACAGGCGAGCTCGTGGGTACTCAGGCACACGAAGGTGATGGAAGACACGGGCAGCCGGGTGCTAGGTCTAGATCAACCATTCCATTAAACAAAAATTCAAACAAAATAAACCAGGGGGGCCCACGTCAGTCAGCTACCCGTCTGGAGGTCGGCAAGGCAATGAAAGGCTGGAGGTGGTCCTTCTAGGAATCAGGCTAGCTGGGCCTGCTGAGTTCAGCCAGTTGAAACAAAGCAAAGCTCTTTTGAGATGAGACTTAGGAAAATCTTTTCCCAGTATCTCTCCTGAGCATACCCCTGGAAAGCATCTGTACCATCAGGAGGCGCCAACTCCACCTAGGGATAGCCGTTCCGTTGTGAGCCCATTCTCTCACACTCTATGAACTTTCAGTCATCTGCTTAGAAGACATAATTTCTATCTCCTTCTATCACTGTATCTGAGGAATGGGCAACAGATGGATCTAGTAAGATGTACATAATAATTAGTTTTCTCTAAATCAGGACATACTATAATTTTAACAAATATTTAAGCTCCTCAACCAATTTTAGGAAACATTTAATGAGCCAACCAAAGTACCAAGACAAGAAATATGAAACTGCAGGTTAGCAAATGAACTGGAATCTCAACTTTCCTAGGGTAAACAACTTGGGATTCGTAGGGTTTTTTGGATACCACTAAACACAGTATCTGCAAAGAAGAGAAAAAGTTATGGACTGGTGGTTAGCCAGAAATTTCTGCAAATATCTTAGCCATGAAAAGACAGGCTAGAAAAAGAAAACCAAGACGTCTGTGGGCAGAAAATCATTCTGGCTCCTAAGGCTGGGAAAAAAGAAATGAACAATAGTAAGTGGATACTAACATTCAAAGCAGTTAAACACAACCAGTATATCCATCTAGAAGTGCCAATCTCACTTTTTCAGGTTCCATCAAAGGGCCCTGTTTCATTTTCAAACAAATAATCACCACCATATACTGAATGTGTGTCAAACAGGGTCAAGTGTACTGCACACACTAACTTCTAATTAATCTCTGTGGGAAAGGCATTGCCTTTCAAATTCTCACCAGGAGTACTGAGCAGGTAGGTAAAGGAAGATGTTTAGAACATTCAGTTGACTAAACCACATTGACTTCAAAAGCAATCAGCCAAAAAAGTCAAATCAGAAAAGTGATACAATCTGGGGGCATACATAGTAGACGGTTTCTCACAGTGTTAATCTTATGAGAGAAACGGCTTCCAGTAAATACAGGCTTATTGAGTTTGCACTAACTAGGAAACCAATGACTGACATGAACTTCCAACCCTACTCCCGGTCCCACGCTGACCCTAAACACACACTGGTGCCACCATGGGAACACAATCTGCTGTGTTTATGTGCTTCTTGCACACCAGACCATCATATGTTGGTCAAAACCCATTTTCCACCCCCATCTTCCCACCTTCATTTTACACATCTTGATCCTGAACAGGCCAGGCCCTTTCCTGACTCTGCCTGGGTTCATCCTGTTTGTCCTCTCCCACCTGAACCCATTCTCTACTCGGGCAAGTGGAGAACCAGGCAGAGTCAAGGCATCTTAGGCTCCGGTCAAACATGAGAAGGGAGAGATTCTCTTAAACCTAGCCTAACGAACTGATCTCACTCAAAGGCAACTGAAATCCTCTAGCTCCATAACTTTATCTCTAGGTCTCCGTTCTAAAAAGGTCCATTTCACTATAAATTAACTGAGAAGTTACTGTTTCTACTTGTACAACCCAATCACTGTAATAATGCCCTGATAAAGATAGCAACAAGAATGAAAAGTTGCACAGGGGAGCTTTTGCCAAGCAGATGGGTCTCCTGAGTTCTACAATCCAGTCCCCAACGAGTATAATCAAGACCAAAGTAAATACTTCAACATACAGCTTGGAATGGCATAATATATTTGAGACCCAGTGAGTTGGAAATGTGATTCTTTTCTTCCCTAAGGAAGCTGATGAAGAGGGTTCCTCGGAAGTAGTTAATTGAACCCGCTGCATCAGCTTCTTTAGGGAAGAAAAGAACCACAACTGCCTCGGTATCAGTAGCCTTCCCACATTTTCCTCCTGAACCCGTGGATGTTGCCAGGTAGAAACCAGTGATGCTAGAAGTGGCTGACCAAAGTTTAGATTTCTGCAAATATCTCTATCTTAACCGACTTGCTGCCTAACCCCAGAATGAACACTTAACACAGAAAGCATCTCTGACAGACATGCCACAGGATTTCTCACAGAAAATGCTATCTGGCTCCGAAGGCTGGGTCTGAGAGAATTCAAATTCAGTCTTCAGCAAAGGCAAGCAGTGCGATCCCACTGCCTCGGGAAGGACACAGAGGAAGATCACCACTGGTGAGCTCCTACCGTGGACCAAGAACGCTGGGAAATTATCTTTCCATCTCATTTGGGGGGAGCTAGGAAAATTTCATGTCCTTCTTGGGACACAGGCTGATGCTAAGCACAAGCATTCTGTGAATCCCCAAATTTCAACCCTAAAAGGGGAGGTTTAGAGCAATTTTTTCCCAAACGGTTCAAAAAATGTGGACAAGAATTTAGGACCAGCTTCTAGGCATCCAGTTCTACCAAGTGAGAGCTCTCCTTGGACATTAGTGATCTGCAGGGGTATGCTCCCGTACTGCTTTAATCAATGAATACCTGGGCACTTGCAGGTACATCAAACTGCTCAGAACACAGCTGAGAAGGAAACAGACAGAGTCCCTGCCCTAAAAGAGCTAGTAGGATGGAGAAGAGCTGAAGACAAAAACAAGAGAAATTTTCAGACAGTAACAAATGCTATGAAAAAACCACACTGCCACATGACAGAGTAACAGGGAACTACCACCTGTTGTCAGGCTATCGGGGGAGGGTCTCTCTAAGGAGATAACATTTGAGGTGACCCCTGAATGGCACAAAGGAGCCAGCACACAAAGATAGGGAGAAGGGGAAATCATTTTAGGTAGAGAAAACAGCAAATGCAAAAAAGAATCACATTTGTTGGATTCCCAGTAGGGGAAGGGTCAGTGTGCTTAGAAGGAAGGGGAACATGATAGGAAATGGAGAGGCAGGGGCCAGATGATTCGTGCTGACCAGACTCCAAATGGATAGAAAGTCACTGCACGGTTTGAGTGACTGACCTAATCCTATTTACATTCTTCATAGATTGCCCTGGCCTGTGCATGGGGAATCTATTGCTAGGGGAGCAACCTGGAGACAGGGAGTCCACACAGGAAAATGTGACAGCTCTCCAGGCAAAGAAAGGAAGGGTGGCTTGGACTAGGGTGGTACTAGCAGAGATGTACAAAGATGGGTCCACCTTGGAAGGAGAAAGACAGATGTTTGGCATAGGGAAGAAAGGGCAGAATCAACACTCCCGAGATCCGGCTTGAACCACTGATGAGTTTCTGTAAGTCAACCTTAGCCTTCATGTTCATAAATATTCTTCCATGCTCTTTCACGAACTTTGAACTTCAACCCTCACCTGACACCTTTTAACAGTGGAGACAGAACACTGCACGCTGTCCAAACAGCAAGGCAGACCGAAAGTGTTAATACTTACAATCATGCTTCAAAATGAAAGGTGGGTGAGTTAGGCCCACGCAGCGGCTCAGGGCCTGCAAGAAGTTTCCCTGAGCTACATCTCGTCTCCTCCCTTGACCTCGCCCTCCCTGCTAAAAAGTCTTGGTCACCTGGCTTTGCAAAGACTCTCCATCTGAAGCAGCTGCTCACAGAGCATTTTCTGCTTCCTTTTACCAAGCTTTTTAAACAGATACTTTTTCCACCCTGAGTTTGTCACCATTTAAAATGTTGTGCTAGTTAGCAGTAATTATGTAAATGCAAGCCGCCATTTCTATTTTTAAAAGGAACCCCCATTTAGCATTCTTATACCCTGAAATGTTCAAAATAGCTAGTCCAGTGATGTTTTCACTTTATTCAAACTGTTTGTGTGGATTTAAATACAGGTTCAGCAGAAACCAAAGCAAGTCAAACATTTACTTTCTATTAAACATCTAAATCAGAAGATTAAAAACCTATTTTACATTTAACAGGAAGAAGCCTTCAAATCAGCACAGTGGCAGCTTCACCGTATTTACTGCCAAGAAGGGCTGACGCTTGAGAGGTAATCAATTTAGGAAGGGAGGGATGGATTTCTTTAAATTCTTCAAAAAGGGAAAAATACATTTGAGCAAATCTTTTAATTATAGTATCTTCCAAAGAACCTACAAAGCCTTTATTCTTTCCAAACCTAATGCTTTTTAAAGGCAGCTTTTGCCCCGTAATTCCACATAAAATATTCAGTATAGCATAATTAAATTTTATTCCATGCTATTTTTACTGGGTTCACAGAAATAGAGGGTGGCATCATCCTTAAAACAAACTTCCCAGCAACTTCGCTTTCACAGTGAATGGCTGGTTCTTAAAATTGAACTTAAAATGCAAAACCTACTCCAAATGCCTATTTCAGTTCCGGGTAGACGGGTGGGTACTGAAAAGATAAGTTCATTCATATGTCACACCAACCTTCAAATAAACAATCACCCCAGTTCTCCGTTCACTTAACTGTGCTTGCCACAAGGCACCTGAAAGCACCGATTTTCATTTTCAGCATTTAAATCCTGGAGCCTGTTTTATCTTTCAGTGTGAATCTATCTGGTGGGTAAAGAAAAGAGAGAGGAAAAGGGAAAGGAAAGAAGTGTCCATCCACAGTGTCTCTTAGTGCTGAAAGACACTAATCATTTAAATAAATATTTGGACGCCTGGGTCCTCTGTGTGAGGAGTGGGCTTGATGTTTCTGGTCATTTATGTACATTACACAACCAAAATCTTAATCTCTTTTCCTGTCAGGGTCAGTAAGCTACAATTTAAAACAAACCCCTCTGCCTCTCAGCTTAACAAACAGAATACAGAACAGTACGAAAAGCAAGGATTCACGGTCTCTTAAGTGATCCACAGCAAAGCCCACCAGCCAAGAGAGCCAAGAACCACACGTAGTCTCCATCTCCCAAGATCATGGAGAACCCCTGACGGAACATAAGCCTCTTAAAAAGCTCAACTCCCTCAGTGTGCATGTGAGGCTAAAATCTTCATTTAGAATTCTGCAAACCTATCCACAGAGATGATCTCAGATCACTGGTTACCCACCCTCTTATTCCAGCCAGACGGTCTTATCTGCTTCCTAACTTCCTAAAAGCATCACACCTGAAGAGGGCAACCAAACAACAAACGTTTTTCTCAAGTGACATCTGCAACTGCGGTAAGGGAGCAGCTTGCCCAGCCGTACCAAAGAGGTTACTAGGAAAGTCAGCAGGGATTGGTTATGGGTGCTGCTCCAGAACTCATAGGTGCCAGACTAGAACAGACAAACAGCTTTTTGCTTTTTTTTGCTTTTTTTCCCCCTAGAGACAGAGTTTTGCTCTGTCACCCAAGCTGGAGTGCAGTGACACGATCTCGACTCACTACAACCTCTGCCTCCTGGGTTCAAGCGATTCTCCTGCCTCAGCCTCCCGAGTAGCTGGGATTCCAGGCACCCACGACCACGCCCAGCTAATTTTTTGTATTTTTGGTAGAGACGGGATTTCACCATGTTGGTCAAGCTGGTCTTGAACACCTGTCCTCGCGATCTGCCGGCCTCAGCCTCCCAAAGTGCTGGGATTACAGGCGTGAGCCACTGTGCCTGGCCACAGCTTTTATTTATTTTTAATGGTTCTTTAATGAGGCTGTTAGGACTTTAAAACCTTAAAACATACATACTTATACATTTGACTTTGTAGTACAGATTCACCTGTTACTGATTTAAAACAAAACACCCACCTAAGTGGTCACTGAGATCTCGTAGTCTGGAACCAGCTGCCACTACAGCCACCAGGACATGGGCTCCTCTGAACCCACGTTTTTCAGAAGTTACCTGACATGCTGTTGGAAACGGAGACCTAGTTGAAAATGAAACCAACTAACCAAAGCACAAGAGGACAAAACTTCATTTTTATGCCACAGAAACAGTATCAGAATTTATACAAAAGTATCTACCCCTACCAAATTTCAAAAAAGAAAATTGCTGGGGAGACTCATTTCTGTTTTCAGATTGAATCCCAAGGTTTCAATAAGATGTTCTGCTAGTTTCTCAAGAACCTGGCCCATTTATCACTTTTTCAAACTACATCATCTTCTCATTCAAATATCTCAGTGGCTCTTGTAAAAAATATGTCACACATGTCTCTACTGTCAAGGTTTATCTATAGTACAATATGTAACCCACAGATCACAAACAAGATGTAGCCTCTCAGAAGGGGTGACAGTTATCCCAGAGCCTGCTGACGGTGCTGGTAGTGTCAACACCAGGAAGAGAATGAGAGGAACTCACAATCTGCCCTACCTGGGATTTCTGAAGGCACAGTATGGCGAGGTTTGGTTAATTCAAGCCCAACAATGCTGATTTTACAATATTCAGTAAAAATCTGGGCTGAATCAAATGTGGAAACCGTTAACTAGACATTAAAGAATTATTATGTATATGAATGCACAAACAAGATTGCTGAGGTAGAGTTTAGCCATTTTAAAAGGGAAACAACAGCAGTTTCAAAGCCTCCTGATGGCAGAAGTGCATGGGCTGGTGATGAGGATGTGTCTATGCAATGACTCGCATGGACCTGGGCTCTCACTCTGGCTGTGCAGTCGCAGCCAGGCTACTCTTTGGCCTCCCTTACAACATTCGGGTTCATGAAAAGGGAGGGACAAAGCTCTCCTTGCTGGTCTTTCAGGGTTGCTAAGAAACCAAATGAGATGTTGTCTGTGGCATCACTTTCTTAAACTGCAGAAGTACATAAAATCTGAGCTGCTACTATTTTTTTCATATATAATGCTAAACGTAGATTATCTATATATTACAACTAGCTGGTGGACTTTCGATTGGGAAGTCCAATAAGCTTTTCTTATCTCTGAAGATAAAAAACCTTTTGTTTTGTTTTTTGAAGATGTATGTGCTGCTACCTTGACTTAAATTGCAATTGCTTGGGAAGTAGCTATGAGATGGCAAAAATGGCTAGTTGAAATACTGATGAAAACTGACTACCCTGTGTTTCCTTAGGTTGCACAGCTCATTAACTGTACAAGCAAGGAAAATATTTAGGTGTTAAGATCCTGGAAAATCACAGAAGGCTATTCTAATGTCAAATGACCACAGACATAGAGCAAGGTAAAACCAGAAGGATGGTTTAGAAGCAAATGCCAACACATCTACAGTGGAATTCAGGGACTCAACACAAACGTTTCAGTCTTAGCAAAGTGCTTAAGTAGGCATTTAAGCCAAATCTGATCCAAGTTCACAGAGATTATAAACTGATCAGGGAAACTCAAATGTATGAAGGTGGGGATTGCAGAAGAAACTAGGTAAGGGATCCCTCTATGGGTGCTCCGAACTATCTCAGCAACTTTGTCATAAATACAAATTATTCTCAAATTAAGTCGTTTTTAATGACCTTTTAAGTTAATAAAGATGGGGAGGCAAGCCTTTGAGGAAAGAAAGGAAAATGTTTTCAGCAGCAGTCTGCATAGGTCAATCTGTCAGGACTCTTAGACACGTCATCTTCACAACTATCTCTTGACATAGGTTCAAAACACAGGTTACAAACTATTACTGTTTCACAGCTAAAGAAACTCATGAAAGAGCGACTTTCTTGAGGTCCCACAACTTTTCAGAGTGAAGACGGGATTCGGTTGTTGGTCTACCTGATTCTAAACCCTAAGAGTAAAGAACCTGGTAAAGAAGGCTGGGCATGGTGGCTAATCACCTATACTCCTAGCATTCTGGGAGGCCAAGCAGGAAAGCTGCTTGAGGCCAGGAGTTCCAAGACCAGCCTGGGCAAGACAGGAAGACCTCAACTCCACAAAAAAAATTAAGTAATCAGCCAGGTATAGTAGCCACCACCTTTGGTCCCAGCTACTCAGGAGGCCAAGGCAGAGGGATGATTTAAGTTCAGGAGGTCATGGCTGCAGTGAGCTGTGGTCATACCACTGCTCTCCCTCCAGCCTGGGCAACAGAGAGAGACGTCATCTCAAAAAAAAAAAAAAAAAAAAAAATCTGTCCAAGGGCCTAAGTGGGCAAGGTGGGCTGCCCTCCAGGGAAGACCAAAATGGAAAACAAAGGGCTATCAAAGACTAACCCACTGGACAGGCCCACCCCAAGCTGTGCCAGTGAGTCACCCAAAAGCCATCAGGGAGCCTTCCTTCCTTAACTCAGGAAGTAATATTGTCTGCTCTTCAAAAGGGAGTTAAGAGATGCATCCAAAAATGGATGTCCTGGTTCCTCATGGGAAACCTCAACACTGGCAATCCCTTCTTATACCAAGTCCACCTGGAAATTCCCTCACAACCTAAGCTCGCTATAAAGCTGTTACTGAGTTAACGCCAGGGCCACGGCTTCATGGAGTAGGAAACCGACAAGCAGTGAACACATGAAAAACCCATGAAATACAAGGCCAGTCATAAACTGGCTCCCCTTCAGCAGAGCCTCCGGAAGACTCCTGGGTCAGAGTCCCTCTCTGCCTGACGTCCTCTGTGTGCCACCAGAGGGCAGTAACTCGTGGAACTGCTCTTTAAAATCAGGTCACACACAAACTGCAGGAATGTTGAATGAAAACTAGCCTTTAAATCAATGAAGTGCTAAGTACGTAATTTTGACAGTGGCTTTAAGCATTTACTGGTCAAAATTTTCAATTTAATTCTACAAAACTTAAAGGTGCACACATGCAGCAGCAGAATACACTAAGAGCAGCTGATCAAATCTTCAGAGTCATGAAAATAACCTGTAAAATAAATGAAACAAAACTCAGAGTGATGCATTTGCTCCTGCATCTCTGGTCACAGGGGCTGTCATCTGGAGAAACCATCTCAGCATCTTTTAAATACACACACACAATAGAAGAGAGCCAAGAAGACATGCCGATTTCTCCTTTGCTTTAAAAAGCCACTCCTCATTGAATTAGAAATGGACATTAACCATAATAAAATTACAGTACCGTTTATTAAGCATGATTAAAACATGATTTAATCTGTGCTAGAATCCTCATCAGACAAGCAGCAAACATTGACGAGTGCATGCTGCGGCCTAGCTTGCTGTTCTAAGCACATCCCACTTACTTTACTCCCCACATCCCTCTGAGCACCTGTACAATTCCATTTTAGTAAAATTCCATTTTAGTAAAAAGTCAGTCCAACCTTTCATTTCTTGAATGTAATCAAGAATTCTTTACATCTGTATCCTTTGCTGATGATTTATTTGTCCACCAAACTATAAATACAGATTTGTGAGTTCTGCCTCATTACCGCTTTCTAAAATTATTTCTTCCCCCCAGAATTCATGCTTCTTATACTTTCATAAGAATATATGATTATATAATCCAAATAATTCAGTGATCAGTTGAACAAAAAATACATCATGACCAAAGGCTTGTTTGGTTTTTTTTGCTTTGTGGTATGTAAAAAATTTAGCCTTTGCTTTTATTTAAAAGGAACTGAAACAGCTTTAATGGTTTGATCAGAAATATTGCTTACTTCTCTATGTAAAATAAAATTCAAGTTCAACTGGACCTTGGTTTTCCTAATTTTAGTTGACTGCCTTCAGTGTGTAATAAATAACTGAAGTTTACACTGAAATGAACAAAATCTGACAAATAAGCTATAGCTGAAAAGAAGTTTCAGTTCTTTCAACAATTCGTCACAAGTTACTGCTACAAATAAACTCACCTTGAGATAACAGCCTACATCACAGGATACTGTCTCCTTGGTTTTGTTTCTGTTCTTTGTTGGGGGGAAAAAAACCTCCTCAAAGGTTTTCAAGAACAATATTGGTATTCTGGCCTATGCCAACACACAAAGAATAAAGACAAGGTAACCACGGCATCTGTGAAGGTATCTGGAACAAAAGTACTTCTGTTAGTATTACCTAAGTAATTGCCTCCAAGTTCCCTCTAGATCTCTGTTAATGTCTACTTGATCTAGAAAATATTTTGATTTAACTTGTTTACTTGATGCCAAAGTGTATCTTAAATAATGAAGAGAACCACTAAGTATCTGCCTGTTTTCTGCCTCCCTTTTATTTCTCAATGTTTCTTTCTAGACTCTCACTAGATGTTGATATTACAGTATTCCAGAGACATGACTCATGTTTCCATGCATCTGTATCTTCTACTTCTTCAGGAGGCACAGATACCATCACACATAGTAGTTTGTAATTCGTAATCCCAAAGTCCTGATATGCTCCAGCTTCTAACAGCACCCTGAACTAGGCTTCCAGTTATTTCAATCACAACAAAAGCTTTATGCTTCTTCCCAAACTTTCACTGCTTCATCACTGAAAAAGGTATATGTCAATGGCAAGTTAAAGAAAAAACATTCAGAAAGGACGCGATATGAGTGACCCACACATTCGTTCAACAGCATTTATTTAGATCTGCACTGTGCCAGCACTGTCCTATGCACTGGAGATACACAGGGAACAAGACAAAGGCCCTGCTCTCATGGAGCTTCCATTCTCATGAGACAGACGGTAACTCACAGGAAAACATACCACTGCTGGGGCAGGTGCTAGTAAGAAAAAGGCAGCTTACTGAGGGAACAGAGAGACATCATGGATGGTCACGGAGGCCTCTGGACCGGGAGGCGTGTGCACAGAGCCCTGCCCTCCAGAGCTCAGTCACGCTGCGGAACTCCTTCATGATAACTCCGGATGAGGCAAGAGTAGGTCACTTTAATCTATTTCATTTTTAGTAACATTCAGTTCAAATTACTTTGGGGTTTTCAGAACAATTAATTCACTAATAGAACTGTCTTAAAGCCAGACATAGGCTGGCAGGATGGGAAAGCTTTCCCTACGAATTCTGCCAGGTTTCATTCCAATGTGTCAGCCCTCACGGCTCCAGCTCTGTGGATCCCTCTTCTTTGCTGCAAACATGAACAAGTGTGTGGTGAGAGCCTGAAATAAATAGGTGTAAAATGGGTCAAAACCATCACTTCTATTTCTGTTTTTAACTGAAGAAAATATGCCCCACTTCTAGAGGCAGAGAGAGAAGGAGACATCTGGGTAAAGGTAAACTAAAGTACATACTAAACACACGTATACGTATACAGGTGAACAAGTATGTATCTACCCCCACCCACATACTATACACATGTATATACACCCATATACGTCTGACTTCTTTGCCTATGATAATCCAAAACTGAATCTCGTACAATGGTCTTTTTGCAATCATTACAGCAAAACTTTTATTGGGTTGTAGGTTTTATCTTTAAGAGGCCACAAAACGTTTTTAAAAGATCAAATAAAAAATTAAAGGTTCAAAGAAGATCAAGGCTCAGATTCAATTAACACTAATTTTAGAAGAATTTTTTTTTTTACTTACTATGCATATTCAGCAAACTACTTAAGTTTTGGTTTTTTTCTAATAGCATCCCAGGGGAGTCATTATGTACAATCAACTCCCTAATTCAGATGAACGTGTCTAAGTACATATTGATACAACAAAACACAATGCTTCCAGGGGCTCCCTGCCAGACAGTCTGTTGAAGCACAGGACTAAGAAGGTGGCCCTCTTCAATTCCATTTTCGGCACTTCCCAATGTTACTTCCTAAGCCAGTTTCATAGATTAGAAGAATATAATACTTCAAAGGGATAATCCAGTGTCCATGAGGAAAACAACTAGCATCTCGTAACTGATATAACAACCTAACAAGTGACAGATGACTTCTACAGGGGCCCTTAAAATGACCAAACATGCACAGGGATGCTGAAGGGAAGCCCCAGCTTGTTCTTTCATTTCTCTCCCTCAATATTTTGGGGGAAGGGTCAAAAAGGGAGTGGCTTTAGATAAAATACTCAACACTGTGCTCGTGAGTCTTCACGGGGCAAGCTGGGAGCATGTGGTAGGGTGTGAAGGGTTCTGTCTCATTTGCTTCCCGCATTTGAGACTGATTTCCAACCAAACCTCAAATCAACTGAATACGAGCATGACTGCTTAATTCCAGCAGACCAGTGTGAGTAGAACCTCGCATTCAGGCCTGTGTCCAATGCGCAGAGGCCAGTGACTTTCACAGCCTAGAACAGGTACTGAAAAGAGCATGCTGTAAAAACAGTTTTGGGCTTCTTACAAGGAAAGCACTAGTGACATGTATGGCCTATTTCCCTAGTAGTTATCCAACTAAATAATTACTTAAGATATCAGCACAACAAATGGAAGCTTTCAAGGCAATCAAGTGTCAATTACATTTTTTTTTTTTTTTTACATAAAATACGAGCTCCTCTGGAATCAGACAGCAGCTTCTGACTTGTTTTCCATTGCTCTTTGTACATTTGCTTTCTGCTACCAAAATTTTAAGACCTGTATAAACAAAAACAGTATTTATTCTTCTCTTCCTCCAAAACACTTATCAAGCTTACATTTTTGACTTGAAGGTATGTTGCCCCACTGTTACTGCCCCCATCCATCCACCCATAACCACGTGCAGATGCTGGGCTCAAGCAAAACAAAAATAAGGGAGGCCTAGCACCCTCACCCAAGGAGCTCCCACTTGAGTGAAGACACCAACAGAGATAAATCACAATATGCGATGGTAAGGGCCCTCACAGGACATGGGAAGCAGTGCCTAGGGTATGAGTGAACCAAAGGCCAGGCTGTGCTGAACACAGCCCCCAAGAAAAGGTGCATGGGAAGAGTGGCATGCAGGCTGCCCTCCAGAGGAAGGGCTGGTGCAGAGAAGGGAACAGCAAGTAGGAACAGAGAGAAAAAGTGTCCACACATCAGGGGAGGGGAGGAGGCAGATGAGATGCAGCTGGGCAGGGATGTTGCACTTGATCAGGAAGGGGTGGGTTTGGTGTTTCTCTACTTTCACCTGCGTCTACATTCAGAGGTGGGAGTTTCAAACTAACGAACACTTTATTAGTAGAGACAAATCCAAAGGACCACAAAAAGAACCACCAGAGCAATGGCATGCATGTGGACTCCGTACCCTGAAGAAGCGGGAGGGGAGCAAATGCTTGCCTACTGCAGACCAAATACCTGCCCTGGTTAAGACTATGCTGGCTATGCTGGTTCAAGTTTAAGTTTCAGCAGTAAGTTTCTGAAGGAATAAATGAATTACAAGTTTAAATGTTATACTTTGGATGTTTTGCACATTCTAATGACTCAGGTATAAACAGAAAATAATTTTAAAATGTCAGAACTCTCACTTTCTTAGTCCCCTAAACATACAAACGGACCTTCACTTCCAAAGAAACTAGAATTGTGTGTGAGCCAAATTGAGTAATTATACTAACAATGCCTTTAAAAAGCTAATATTTGTTTAAAAACAAACACTTCCATAACGTGTTGTGATTTACAAGTGATATCATAAAATAGCTCTTCTTTCACTGGGATACATTCCAGTCCATTCATCATAAAGATTCTGTGTAAAGGGTGACTTTGTAAGCAAAACACCATTAGTGGGGAGAAAAACCTCAAAACAAATTACAAGAAAGCCATTAATGTTCTTTGAATTTCTTGCTTAATTTCCAGTTCTTGGTATCCATACACTTCCTCATCAGATGGAAACATTTTAATTAGAATAAAGAGAGTTTAAGAAAATGTATGTAACGAGTAAGCTTTCATTATTACTAAATGGCATTAACTGAGCTTTCTGTCATGTGAATACAATGGTGCAGGAAGAAGAATACTTCGTGTGAAAAAAAGGAAAGCAACACAGTTGGTGATAAAGCAGGATCTCTACATGCTCCCAGGAGATTTCCAAAGGTGGGACCTTGACAAGCTCTAGACAACTTAGATGGCGCATTCCCAGGACATTACTACAAAATGCACAATTACTCCTTCAACACACAAGGCATCCAACAACACACAGTTCACAAATACTCGCCTCAAAATGAGCTCCCTTCCTAACAGTAGGGTTTGTAAGCAATTTTTGAGAATTCTTTGGTTAATCATGATACTGCAGGCAACAAACTAAAAGGAACCTGAAGTAAGCTTAAACCTGATAAAGGTACAGAATCAGGGCATCCATTAACCTCTTCCTTGGAGGCTTTCATGAGCAGCTCACATGATTAAGATGAAAACTAGTAACAGCATGTGTGCTGCTGAGATGCTCCTCTTTACTCTGTCAAAATAGTTTACTTTCCTGGCCTACAAGGCTAAAAAATACCTGATATTATCAATTTTTATTACTCTTTAAAGATACTATGTGTGGATCAAAGCCAAACAAAGTGTGTGTGTGTGTGTGTGTGTGTGTGTGTGTGAACGAGCTAAATTCTCTGCATGGTAAATGTCTGCTCATGCCTGCCCTTTTGAAGGGTTCGGATGAGTCTACGGCCATACCACCCTGAACGCACCCGATCTCGTCTGAAGGGTTCGGATGAATGCGGGCAGATTTTGTATGTTGCTGCCCTGCATCACATGAGACTGCCTCGAAGCCACTGAATGTCAGCTCATGGCTCATTCTAACACATTTAGGATTGTTAAGTAAAACTAATAGAATTTGAGGAATTTAAAAATTATGCCTAAATCAAGACAGGCAAACACATGCCAAAATAAAGGTGAGAAACTAAAGGACATTTTTTTCCTGGCTTAAAAAAAAATGGCTGTTAATGAGTTGTTCACAATGGGTTAACATTTTCACTAAGTGACTCAATGTAAGTCCTACTGGAAAAGGTGCCACTTGGGGAAGATCCTTTCAAAATTTGAAGTTTGTATTCCAATATTTTACTATGACCCAGAAATCTTGTCCTCAAACCCCATGATTCCAGAAGGTACCACCTAGACTGAAAATGAGGCAACCGTAAATCCCTCAGAATCTCACAGATGCACAGATGCTTGAGAAGTGAGACAAGAGCACCGTCAAAAGATGCTTCCTGGAGCTGGGCATGGTGGCTCACACCTGTAATCCCAGTGCTTTGGGAGGCCGAGGTGGGAGGATCACTTGTACACAGGAGTTAGAGATCAGCCTGGGAAACACAGCAAGACCCCACCCCTACAAAAAAATTAAAAATTAGCTGGGTACGGTGGCACATTGGTACTCCTAGCTACTTGGGGGTCTGAGATGGGAGGATCGCTTGAGCCCAACAGTCCAAGACTGCAGTAAGCTATGTTCACACCACTGCATTCCAGCCTGGGCAACAATGTGAGACCCTGCCTCAAAAAAAAAAAAAAAAAAAAAAAAAAAAAGAGTAGAGAAAAATGCCCACTTGGCAGGTCGAAAGTCAAAGCAGTGGCCACTGAAGCGCCTGACCTCTACCAATCGCCATGGTGTCCCCTCCTTCCTCTTCAACTCTGCTCCCCTCAGAAGGAGTCAGAAATGATTTTAGATCTACACGGCCAATCCTTCATAAATCATGGCCTCCTTGTTCCTTTACCTGCTTCTCCTGTGATGATCTTCGACTATACTCCATGGCCATCCCATGAGCTGTCCAGTATGGCAGCCCCTGTGCACCTGAAATGTGTCTACTTCAAATTAGAACATAATGAAAACATAAGATATATACCAATTTCAAAAACTTCATGCCAAAAAAAGTAACATCTCAATTTTTATATTGATTACATGTCCACATAATGTAGAGACGTTGGGTAAGAAAAAATATATTACTAAAGTGTGTTTCCTTTGTTTCCTCTTACTTATTAAAAATATGGCTACTAGAACATTAAAAATTACACATGACACACTGACACTACTACTGTACAGCAGAACCCTTGACCTTGATATAACCAAAACTGACCCCTCCATGGTACCCTCAGCTCCTTCATGCCTCCTGGCTCCTTGCCTGGCTTACACTACACGGTCTATCCTCAATCCTCACATCAACTCTTCCGTACGATGCTCAACTTTTCTGTAAAGGGCCAGACAGCAGATCTTCAGCCTCTACAGGCCATATGCTCTCCGTTACAACTACTTAGCTTGGCTGTTACAGCTCAAAAGCGGCCTCAGATAATACACACACGAGTGCGGCTCTGTTTCAACAGAACTGGAACTGAAGTGGACACTGAAATTTGAATTTCATACAGTTTTCATGTGAAACAAACTACGCATTTGTTTCGACGTTTTAAAATGTACAAAGCATTCTTAGCTGGCTAGCTATAAAGAAACGGGTAGTGGGTCAGATCCAGCCATGGGCTGTGATCTGCTGACCCTGCCCTGGACGATTCTCTGCACTACATTCAGAGTGATCCTTTCTGTCATGTCTTTTTCCAGCTCAAAAATCCTCAGGTGGCTTTCCCTCTCATTCGGCAAAACCAAAAGATCAGGCCGTGCCCTGCAAGGCTGCACAGGACACTGCGTCCCGACTGCCTCACCTCCTGTGCCCCTCCCCATGCTCTGCGCAGCAACACCGGCCTCCTCGTCATCCTCCTGGCTTCTCTTTCGCCATTGCCAAATCTCTATCTATCCCAGGGCCTTTGCTTTTGCAGTTCCCTCTGCTTGGAATACGCTCACTCTAGATATCTATGCGGTCACAGTGTTGCTTCCTTCAAATCACCTCACAAGAGGTACCTGCTCAGTTACGCTAGAATAGCACGCACATACAGACATCCAAGAACACTCTCATTGTGTACCTTGCCGCACTGTTCACCACACTATCACTGACATACCTCCCTTTCGTTAGAAATAAACAGACCGGGCAGTTTTTAAAAGAGAAACAAAATACCACCATGATTAAGGGCATGAAATACGGAGTCCAATGACCTAGACGGGAATGCAACAGCACCACTTACTAGCTGTGTGACGCTGAGCAAGTTAATTCAATTTCTCTGTATCTCAGTTTCCTTGTCTACGAAATGAGGAAAATGATAGCACCTCCTTCCTCAGTGTTCTGAAGAGTGAGTGAAGAAATATAATTGGCATATGTAAGCTCTCAATTATTTTTATTTTTATTGTTTGTTACTCTTCTCCCTCAACCAGAAAATAAGCTCTTCGAGGGGAATGACATGGTTTTGTTTATTGTTTCATTCTACATACCTAGGACAGTGCCTAGTACTAGGTATTCAGTAAGTATTTCTTGAACAAACAAATAAATATTTGAATTTAAGTCACTTTAGGGTGGGCAGAACACTCCACCCCCGTCCCATGATCATACAGTTATCAGATAGAGCAAAAGCTTCCTTAAAATCTATCAGAGGCCAGATGCAGTGGCTTATGCCTATAATCCCAGCATTCTGGGAGGCCGAGGTAGACAGATCACCTGAGCTCCAGAGTTTGAGACCAGCCTGGGAAACACAGTGAAACTCCCTCTCTACAAACATACAAAAAATTAGCTGAGCGTGGTAGCGTGCCCCTCTGTTCCCAGCTACTCAGGAGGCTGAGGTGGGAGGACTGCCTGAGCCCGGGAGGTAGAGGATGCCATGATCCAAGACCATGTCCCTGCACTCCAGCCTGACCAACAGAGTGAAATCCTGCCTTAAAAAAAAAAATCTATTAGAGGCTGGGCATGGTGGCGCACGTCTATAACCCCATGCCATCAGAGGCTGAGACAGGAGTATCATTTGAGGCCAAGAGCTTGAGACCAACCTGGACAACATAGCAAGACCCTGTTTATACAAAAAAATCACAAAAGTTAGCAGGGTGTGGTGGTACACACCTCTGATCCCACCTACTCCAGAGGTGAGCCTAGGCATGTGAGGTTACAGTGAGCAATCAACATGCCACTGAACCCCAGCCTGGGCAACAGAATGAAACCCTGACTCTATTTAAAAAAAAAAAAAAAAAAAAAAAAAACCTACTAGAGAAAGAGAAATAAAAAGCCTACCATTCCAGGTGGGTTTGGATGCTTCTCTATTTCCTACCCTGAAGCGAGGCATAATGCTGTTCTGAGTAACAGTGGTTTCACTTTATAAGAAACTTCCTACAGGGCCGGGAGCGGTGGCTGATACCTGTAATCTCATCACTTTGGGAGGCCAAGGCAGGAGGAACACTTAAGCCCAGGAGTTCGAGGTCAGCCTGGGCAACAGAGACCCCATCACTACAAAACTAAAAAGAAAAACTTAGGCGCAGCAGTGCAAGTAGTCCCCCCAGCTACTCAGGAGGCTGAGAGGCTTGCTTGAGCCTAGGAGTTCAAGGTGGCAGCAAGCTATGATTGTCCCACTGCACTCTAGTGGGTAGGTTCTTGATCTGGGTGACAGAGCAAGAACCTTGTCTCCAAAAAAAGAAGCCTTTATAATCTAAACCTGTGTTGTACACTCAAAGGTTACATGTTCAGGCTTGAACCAAATTCAAGAAGAAACAGATTTCATAGTCAGGTTCAAATTCCACATGTAAAATGCCGACCTGATACCTAGTAGCACAATTCTAATCTTACAGTATTTTCTAAACACAACCACAAATGGCTGTTTATTCAGAGCACCTTACATTTAATTGATTCCTAAAACCAAAGGACATCTCACCAAATAACTGAAGTCTTCCCCAAGCCAGAAACTGATGGACACATTTCTGTCTACCAGCAAGACACCAGCTTTGCTCACAGTACCTCACAGGGTCTTGTGGGTTTGGTATGTCTCCTTACGCTTACACACACACATTTCTCCTGGGATGATTGAGTTTTGATTTATAGATGCTATTAAGATAAAATACTTCGGGTTCTACATTTGATAACATAGTCTTTAATGTGAAGATGCTTATGTACACCCCAGCATAACATGGGCTCTTTTTCAAGCAGAAGCTCTACTTCCTTTAAAAGAAGTACAGGGATAGTAAGGTACTTCACTGTTCAGCAAAGCAGAAATGACTCTCTTAGCCTCTAAACTAAAACTCTTCGCTGTGATATAAGGAATGAACATCTTCAGTACTGGTTCTACCAAGTAGAAAATGAATTCGTGGGATGTAGGTAGTAAAAACATACTTGTAACAACTAGTATGTAATTCTGTTGTACAGCTGCCTATCTGCACTGAATGCCTGAAAATGACATGTGTGACAAAGTTAAAGGTTATGAGGAGGGGTAAGACACTGGGGTTATGGAATGGGTGAAGCCCAAGCGGTCAGGGTGAACTGCCATGGACTTTACTGTCTGCCCACGTCCCTGTACTGCTCCAACTTCCTGCTGGTGACGACGGAACTAGAACAAATGGCTGGGGTTCTTGTGGTGAACGGTTCCTTAAGAAGTGATATGAGAGGAGTCTTCTTCTGTCACTCTTTGTGGGTGTTTTTGTTTTTTGTTTTTTAACTCTGCGCTCGACCATTAAGGTCACTGTGACATAGCAGAGAGGATCTGCATAAGGCAGACGGGTACAAGTCCCTTCTCAATTCTGCACGGCTATATGGTAGCAATGCCTGAAAAATCAGGAAGATAGCATTCTAAATACTGTATCTAGCTGACGAACACCTTGTCAGCTTTTGTGATCTAGCACAAAACCACACGTCTTGTGATCTACTAGCTGGGCTGTGGTAATGCCCTTGACTTGAGGCTTAAAAGCTTTGGTTGGGACGTAACTTTGATGTATTGTCTTTCATTTCAAACTACAATTATTATCCTCGGATCTGGCATCACGTAGAGTGCTACCAAAATTAGATTATGGTTAGTTTATAAGAAAACCTATTCCCCTCGTGTACCACCACGAATGTTGCTACTCTCAGCTTTGCATGTTTGCAAGATCGAAAAGCCAGGCTGTTTGGTTTACAGGATGTGGGGATAAGAACCATCTGCCTGGTCTGGTGTTTCTTTAATTAAAACTTTAATTACAGATATATCTCTGCACAGATACGTGCAGTCTATCAGCTCCTACTCCTAATTACCTGTGCTAATGAGAAATGAAAAGAGAGTTAATGTTTGCTGAGTGTCTACTATGTGCAAGGCCCTATGATCAGGTGCTCCAAGGTGAACTAGAACAGGCAAAGTAGACCCCAGGTCAAACCTTGGCCAAGAGTTTCCCCTACCAGTCCTTTTCCCACCATTACAAAAGAGTGACAAAAGTCATTCCTGTTTCTCTTTTGGAAATATGAAAAGCTTAGAGGTATAAAGTACTCAAAAGGATTCACACAGCAGAGAGAAAACGGGCTGGATTCCCAAACATGTGAATAGTCCCAAACTTCGAATAACTGAAGTTCTGTGGCTAGTATATGCAACAGTCTGCCATATGGAGTATTTCCAACCCCACCTGAAGATGTGTTTGCAAAGAGAAAAATCTAGTCTAATCCTAGGATTCTGAGGCGCATCACACAGCGCAACGGTAACCACAGCCACAGTTTCCCAGGGAAACAATAACCACAAATGAGAACAAGCAGGAGATATTTCCTGTTATTTCCTGACTGTGCAGCAATGTTGCTGCCGACTTCTTCATTCACTCCCTTTCTACCTAGGGCAAATCTTCATTAAGGAAAGACAAAAATATCTTTCCACACCTTCACCATGTGTTTCTTAGTCTCCTCAGAAGCCTCAAGCAGGATTAAACACCATCAGGATGGACCCATAAAGCAGCCCACTTGGTGGTGCCAAGGCCAACAGGACAGGGTCTAGGGCACACCCAAAGCTTCCTGACTTTCACACTGAGGAAGTCCCCACTTACCCTTAAAATTGTCCTAACCTTCTATCATTTGTTTCCATGAGAGGGGACCGCAGGAGGAGGATTACTTTGACTGTTTCTCCAATATGTCTAGAGGCAGGCAGTCAACGCAGCAGCTATGCTGTCACATTGGCTCTGCTTCCTCCATCCCAACTCTCACTTAGTTAAGGACACCGAGGAGAAGGGGGTGAGTCTTGGCCTGGAGGCGGGCACTGAAGATGCACCTTTCTCTCTCAGGAGTGGGTTCCTCACCACCAAAAATGAAGATGATCTTAGACCCAGATGATCTTAGACCTTCCAGCTCTAAAAACTATGCAGCAGATACGCTAAAAGCCTAATACAAGTGACCTCTTGAACGGTCCAAATCCATCTTAATGCCCAACATTCTGTACTATTCAGTGACTGATGCCTGTCGTTTCTCGACCTATCTAAATCTATGAGGCTAAATTACCTAAGCTCTTCAAGATAAACCACCTAAGTCAGGGCACACAATCACAAACAAAATCTAACAATTTTCGAGCTGATGAGGGGCAGTGCCTACTTCTTTGAAAGACAGATACGAAGACAAATTAAGAAACGTTCATTTGGCCAGGCACGGTGGCTCATCGCTGTCATCCCAGCACTTTGGGAGGCCAAGGCGGGTGGATCACCTGAGGTTAGGAGTTTGAGACCATCCTGGCCAACATGGTGAAACCCCGTCTCTATTAAAAATACAAAAATTAGCCAGGCATGGTGGCGGGTGCCTGTAATCCCAGCTACTCAGGAGGCTGAGGCAGGCAAATCGCTAGAACCCGGGAGGCAGAAGTTTGCAGTGAGCCACCATTGTGCCATTGCACTCCAGCCTGGGCAACAAAGGTGATCTCAAAAAAAGAAAAAAATTAATAAAAATAAAGAAATGCTCATTTGAACATCAACTATATGGAGGCACCTGAAGGGTTTCAAGTACTTCACAGTCTGATGACAGATACACTGTCAACACATGGTAGATGAGGCTGGGCAGGGTGGCTCACACCTGTAGTCCCAGCACTGTGGGAGGCCGAGGCAGGCAGATCACAAGGTCAAGAGTTCAAGACCAGCCTGGCCAATATGGTGAAACCCTGTCTCTATAATACAAAAATTAGCTCGGCGTGGTGGCACATGCCTGTAATCCCAGCTACTCAGGAGGCTGAGGCAGGAGAATTGCTTGAACCCAGGAGGCAGAGGTTACAGTGACCCAAGATTGCTCCACTGCACTCCAGCCTGTGGAGAGCGAGACTCCATCTCAAAAAAAAAAAGGTAGATGGTGGAAAAAAAAAGAAAACAGGAAGACGGAACTATGGAGGAGAAGAAAAGAAGGGAACAATAAACCCATAAAAGAGAGGAGAAGAAAAAAGAAAAATGAAAGAACAAGAAAGCAAGCAGAGCCCTCTCCTTCATTTCACTCTTAAGTTCAAGCCTGGTTTCTGTGGTGGTCAAGTGCTCACTTATGGACGAAGGTATTCTACAGGGTGGATGCCAGGAACTTTTCCTACAGAAACAGTGCTAACAAATGATGGCTGAACTAAACTGGCCCATAAAACTCATTTTACCTTACATTGGAATCAACCGCAGAATTAACAGCACTAGCCCACACTCCAGAAGCACAGATACATATGCGCACAATTTAAGAACCTATTTGTTTTCTTCTTTACAAAATAAACTTCGTGTATTTCTGAACCTATTGATCTCTCTAGAACAACAAGTCTCGGGGTGGGGCAAGTGTTTTTTTTTTTTAATTGATTATTTTAAAAGCTGTACAGAGGATTCTGGATGTGCAGCCAGGACTGAGGAAGCCACTGGTTTAAGAGTCCCTAAAAGTGCCACATATATGAGAGAGCCTTCCATGGGGAGCAGGGAGAAGGGCAGTTGTTGAAGCCAGCCAGGGGCCTTCAAAAGTTAGGGGTACTGTTTTGTTAAAAGGTCTGATGGCTGAGGGATGATAATGCGTATAACTGAGGTCCCTGCAACAAAAGGGGCAAAACCATTTCCTGGGAGTGGCTCAGCCAGGTTTGCAGATCAATGCAAGGCAGCAGTGCTGTGACATGAGTGGCACTTGGATTTAAGTGCCAGTTTGGCAATTTACTGAGGGTGTGAGCCTGGGTAAATTTATTTAACCTACCTGGGCATCAGCATTCTCATGTGCAAAATGGGGTGAACATACCACCCACCTTGTAGATAAATGTGGATAAAGTGTATTGAGGCCTGGCGCGATAGCTCACACCTATAATCCCAGCACTTTGGGAGGCCAAGGCGGGCGGATCATGAGGTCAAGAGACCGAGACCATCCTGGCCAACATGGTGAAACCCTGTCTCTACTAAAAAATACAAAAATTAGCTGGTCATGGTGACGCATGCCTGTAGTCCCAGCTACTAGGGAGGCTGAGGCAGGAGAATCACTTGAACCCAGGAGGCGGAGGCTGCAGTGAGCTGAGATTGTGTCACTGCACTCCAGCCTGGCAACAGAGGGAGACTCCGTCCCAAAAAAAAAAAAAAAAAAAAAAAAATGTACTGAAAGCCCCAGGATGAATATGTAACAGGCATTCTTACACACTCAGGAAAGACAGTGACGTCCCTTCCACCTCACTCAAGAGGACATTGAAGCCTCACGCAGCTGGGTAAAAACCCCGAAACAGTTCAATACTTCTGACTCCTTCAAAGCTACCTAGACAGCTTACCGAGAATAAAAGGGAATGAGAAAGGCTGACTAGGTAAAAGCGGGTCTGTCCCTCAGGTTTCCTTCCTTGTCCCTCCACAGCCAAAAACAGTGAAAAGAACCTATCAACAAAGGGTTAAGGAGCTCTCTGTGATCTAAACTTTTCTTCCTCCTAGGAGATTAAAAACACAGATTTAACTTTATGTACCCAAACTTCCATCTGTTTTAGAGGTGCTTAATTACCATAAACTATTCAGTTCCTCTCTCTAAACATACAAGGGTCTCTAAGTAAATGTTAGAAAACTACAGGGAGAATTGTTTCCAATCAAATTTTCTGTAAGGTGTTAAGTCCCCCTGCCCAGGTTTGCCGGACGTGAGGATCAGCCACACTACACAGCAGGCACTGCTCTAAGTACTTTGTGTACACGTGCTCGGCTAAAACTCACTGGGATCCTTTGGTGGGTACTATTATTATCATCCCCAATTTAAAGAGGGGAAACTCAGGCACAGAGAGGTTGGGTGATTTGGGTCACTCAGGCACCGAGAGGTTGGGTCAGACCACTTCCAAGAGGTCGAGGTGGGATTCGAACCAAGGTAGCCTGGCTCCAGAGCCCATGGTCCTGGCCTTTCACCACCAGGTTCACTACCACTGCCTCTCAGCAAGACGCGTATGCCTGCCAACAGCACAGCCACAGGATGAGGTTCAATTTCAAAAGCACCTTTCTTCTGAGTTGCCAGTGTGTCTGTCATACAGTTTCATTTATCCTCCCAACAACCCTAAAAAGCAAGTGGGAGACACACAGTATCTACATTTCACAGAGGATAGAACAGAAGTAGCATCAGTGAAATGTCTTACAACGCCTATATTTTAAGTCAAACAGCTAATTTCACTGTTTTTACACCAAAATGAAAGTCTGTTGGAGTATTTCGGTTTTGTGACTACCTCAACAGATACCAATAACATACCCAGAGACTGCGCTAGTCCAAAGCAGGTTATCTGACTCTCAGATGAAGGCTTTTCTCAATGAATAACGTTTACAAAAACATCCACTGGCTTACAACCTACTGAGTGTCCTAAATACTAACCAAATAAACAGTGCTCACTGAAAATAAGCCATAAATGTGTCCATGTACTAGCTCTCTTAGAAAAATGAGGTTATCTTAAAATGTATGATGCAGAAAGCTTAAAAGAAAATCTAACTGATCTAACAGCAAAATAAAATTAAGAAAATGAAAACTTTTCTCATCTTCACCTGTTAATGTCCCTTTAGCTCCTACTGGACTTACAAATAAAGTACTGTCTACCTCAAAGGCAGATGGGTGACCCAGGAAAGCCGATTCCATCAACAGGGAGCTGGGGCTCTCCTGGGGACCATCAACCAGCTCATCCCTCAGGGGTCAGCTGGTTTCAGGCTGCTTGAGCACGAGGAATGGAGGCAGCAAGCAGTCATGGCCTCCTGCAGCCCTGGGCTTCCATGTACCATCCACTGAGCCAGATGCCATTCCTTTAGTGCTAGAAGGACACGGCATCGAAGGAACAAATAAAGGACATACCTAAGGCAAAAAAAAAGTCTGTAGGGATCTGGAAAACATGTCAGCACAACTGTGAAAGGCATTATTTAAAAAAAAAAAATCACCTTAAAATTCAAGGTTCAGCAAGAAAGTTGCTCCTGACTACTGGGACATTATAAATCACAAAGGCTTTATAATCACAGGCTGTTTTACCTATTTGTATTTCTCAGCTCTGATATTTTGCAATTCTGTGTAAAGAAAAAATACCCAACAGGCCAAAGGCAGCTTTTCAGGTATACAAGTATACTAAGCAAGAACAAGCTTGTGAGCCTGAACAAAAGTGTTTGTGAGAGTTCCAATCACCAGTGAACAGCTAACCACGACTAATTTTAATTTGTGGTTCTAGTGAATGATATAAACTTTTATAGGTATCAACAAAGCTCAGAGAGGACTTAAATCCATTTCAGTGCTCATTTAGCAGCTTCAGCTGTGTGCAATTAAAACATCAGTATTAAATGTTAGAGAATAAAATAATGAGACACTTAAAAAGTAATCTGTGCTTCAGTGGACCATGCTGAGAGAATTCACATGATTTTTTTTTTAAGGACATGATTTCTTAAGAGTATCTTGCCAGTTCAAAGAATTGACTCAAGTTTAATTTTTGTCTTTTGATTCTGGTTTGTTTTGCTTTAGATTAAGAATTTTCTGAAAAGAGGAATACAATAAAAATGCATTGTTTGAAAAACAGTCATGAAATTGCATATGGCAGAAATCAATCTGGTATTGAGACCATCAGGGCTGACTGACCAACCAGGTTTTGGCAGAGACAAAAGTATATTTTTTGGTCATGTTAAAATTGCTACTTGTTCTTAACTTATGCCTCAAATTAAATAAATATTAAAGGAGTGGGGAAAGGTGAATTTGGGTAATGAGACAATTTCGTATTTTTCTAGTCCTTAAATGAAATTTAAATTAAAAGTCTAAGCTTTTTCTCCCCAAAATACTTCAGAATACGAAATATAATCTGAGGATGTAGAATGTGGCAGCTAAGACTAATAAATTCAAGTTGCTACTATTTCTGAAAGAAAGATAAATTACTCTGCAGAGGAAGGGGTATGTGGTGACGGTGATGGGGAGGGTATATGCGTGAGAAGATGAGGGGCAGTGGTTTGGGTGGTTTGGGGATAGAGGAGAGGTATGGGTGTCCTGGGTGTGTGTAAGTTATATGTAAATATCAAGTTAATTCAGCTTCTGCAAAACATGAATAAAAAAGGAAATATACTGTATGGGGAAAGGCACTCATTAAACTTAAATTTTAAAAGGATGAAAACACAGATTACACTTTATTTTAAAACTGAAATGAATTTTAATACAGAAAATGAAGACAGCATTTTGCAAATTTATCGCTCAAAGGGGTATCTCTATTTGAGGAAATCAGCGTGTTACACTTTGAGAGATGAAATGTTACAGCTTGTACACCAAAATTAAAAAATGAAATGGTTACCAAGGTAATGCAGGTCAGGGGATCAAAGGTGAAGGGTCACACATTATTAAAAAGAAATCCAAAAGGACGGCTGCGTCATGATCTCTGCAAAACAAAGGAGCTCCAGTAAGTAAAACTATTATCTCTGAGAATTTAAAATCAAGCTCTTGAAGATTCCACTGTAATTGAACCCAATCATTCCTGATGCCGTGTAGAGCCATTTTTATTTACGTACAAAACCACACTTTAATTACCTGTTACCAACTTTTTTTTTTAATTTAACCATTCAATCATTAAAACACAAAATATCTTCAACTGAAAGTGACCAAAAGTGTTGATATTTCTATTTGACCCTGCAACCTGTTTTCTGGAAATGAGTGTTTGATAAGTTGCCAACATATCAGAAATCTAATTTGGTCACAGCATGGTGAGTTTTTTCCTCTCCTCAAGGAATGAGTTCCAAAATTGAGTTTTTGCAAATTTGTTTCATTTGAAGTAGCTGCATAAAATTTCCATTATTGGAACATTTAGTATAACAATGTTCTAGAAGACAGCAATAAAGTGATACATGATAAAATAAACTGTGTAACTATATCTATTAAGATCTGTTCTCACATTCAACTTTCATTTCACGGGGAAAAAAAGACATTTTAAGCAAAATAACTTGCTAGTTCTACCGGAATTACACAGAATTAACAGAGGCTTGACATGAGGAATATCTACAAGGGTTTTTATGTTTCCCTGTATCTGACAGGCTTCATTTCTTCAATAAATGTTATTATTTGCTCACTTTCCCCATTAACAAACGAATGTAGTTTATGTTTTTTAAAAGGATACGGCTATAGCTTTGTTTTGAAACATGAAGCTACCACCCAAATCATGACAAACTTTGCAGCAATGGTAAGCATGATAATTAACGGTTATAGTAAATAATTTCAGTCTTCATTTCACTAGTATATAAAATGAACAGTATCATAACACAATCATCTTTAGTGTCTCCTCTCTGAAAATTGAGCTTCAGCAGGCTATATGCTCCCCGGTTTAGGGATCCAAATTCCTTAGTGCTTACTAGACAGCAGATTCTACGAAGCAGTGTAAATAATGGCCTGCCATACAGGATAGTCCATGGGAGGAGCATAACCAGGAAAAAGAACTTAGTTACCGCCCTTTTTACAAGAGTCCGCACTTGCCATTTCCTCTTCATTCTCCTACTTCAGTTGTAGCCCACAATATTTAACCTTGTTAAAGTTAAATTCCAAAAACACTTAGATATTAATACACAGACAACTTCCAAAAGGATTTTATTAAAAGAAACAGGATAGTCTTTCTAGAAGCTTATGGCAAGCAATCAATAAACAAACTCTACAAATGCCAGATGTTTGTTCCTGTGATTAGGTTTTGTTAAAATAACTTGCAGAGTTCATGCACTGGGTCCGAGTGTGTTAATGCCCTAAGGTCATGTTTCAAAAAATACAATTTTTTTTTTAGTTTCATAGCTACTGAAAAGTAAACTAGCATTTCATGTCTCTGGAATGTTCATCTCACGTAAAGTCTGTTACATACGTGTTTGTTGCTGGAAGGCATGCAAGCAATTCTGAACACTATAGAAGGAATCAGTACCCCATCAAAACACATGTTGTTTTAGTAGCATCGTTATTTAGACCATTTCAGCATGTTTGTAACCAAAACACAAGACGCCAGCAGTGTTAACACTGGTCACGTTTTGTTTCCAAAAAGTATTTTGTATTAAAAAGGAGAAAAAGTAATCCTGTTCAGATCAACTACTCTATGTACCCCCTTCATTACTAAAACGTGTGTATTAAATAACAATAGCTTCTTGACATCAAGATGATGAAGTACTCACAGATGCTTTTTTAAAGTCTTCTAAATCATCTTCAAAAGTCACCAACTCACACACACACACAAAAATGTTAGCCCAAATCTTCTATCAGCTTAATCTCCGCCAAAAGTTTCAGACACAAAACTACCTGAATATGATGTCATCTCCACAAACTCAGGAATCAACTCTTAGAGTGCCTGAATGTTACAACCAACCAAATTCCTATATGGGAATGAAAACAATCGCCCCACCTAAATACTTAGCAGTTCTGACAAAATGGCTCCAAATGAAATTATGCCAATAATGATAACATTTTAGGTGATTCTGAAAAATCTATAAAGGATTTTAGCTAATATTTTCTACATGAGTTTGCTATTTAGGGAGGAGAAGGTAAAGGCTACTAGTTTACTATGTCCCTCATAGTCAAGGAACCTGGAATATAATTTAATAAGTAAAAAGAAGGCTAGAAGCCTTCCAAGGGGCAATGCAACCCTAGGGAGTAATTAATTCCACTTAAATGATGACAACAAAGAGCTGATTCTGAGTCCAGTCTGTTTGCTGAGGCAAGTATATGAGCCACACACGTTTTCCCACAGAAATAATACTGTAAAGAGGAATTAGATTTGACACCTGTCGATTTCACCTGCTCTGAACTCTTTGCGGTTATTAGACCTGACTAGCTTCTCTCCCCACCAAGGGATGGCTAAGTCTTAACTTTGGATACAAAGCCCTCTCTTCAGAACCTCTAGTCTCCCTGCCCCTCTCCCAGGCACCAGCAGCAGTGGCTGAGGATCCAAAATTATCCGTCTTCCTTTCTTTTCCAGAAGCCTCCCTTTCTTCAATAGGGCACAGTCAGCTCATGACTATGAATGGACTGAATTAATACACACCAGTGCATGAACAGACTGAGACTGAGAGGTTTTCATTAGCCCCAAACAAATCCCCAACTGTAGAACTACTAGGCATTTTCACAAAGGGTACAGAAAGCTAGTCCTCCTCAGGAAGACCTGTTACATTACAGCCTCTTTGTAACTAGTAAGTGAATTAGACAAGAAATACTCAAAGACTCCCAAAACCTTATAACTATAGGATACAAGCTATCCCTAATCTAAAACTGGAAAACTACTCTACACTACCCTATCTGTGAGTTATATGGCTGAAAGAAGAAACACACTAAGTTTCACTTTCACAAGACCATCAAGCCATCAATGTTACAGCAAACAATATTAATATTCTTTTAGGGAAATTCTCACCCATATTAAGCTCTAACTACCTGGACAACATTTTTTATAGGAATACCTTTTCCAACAAACTCAGTTTGTATTCTGTTAAAAATCTTCCCCCTCCCCCATCAAGGATTAGTATTTAAGCACAGGGAATTGGTTCACTTCTCAACTAAACAGACACAAAGCAAAGAATGTCATTTCTAGTAAGCTTAAATCATGACAGAAATGCTGCCATTTTCACCTCAAGCATATTACTTTCCAAAAAAACACATGGAAGAACTGGAAATAAATGAAAAATAAAGAGCCAAGAAAATGCAGAGACATAGAAGCTAGAAGGAGACAAGTGAAGAAACCCATTAAAATAAAACCCTACACATTTTTTTTTAAAGGCAGAGTCTTGCTCTGTCACCCAGGCTAGGGTGCAGTGGCAAGATCTTCGCTCACTGCAACCTCTGCCTGCCAGGTAAAACTTTACACATTCTACTAACTCTTTCCAAAATGGTTGTTAACCCAACATTATATGCTTTCTGCAGCAGAAACTAACCTCAGCAAGTATATTAAACAATTAAAAAGAACTACCCAAGCTAGGCATGGTACTGTGGCTCATGCCTATAATCCCACCACTTTGGGAGGCCAAGGCAGGAGGATCGCTTGAGCCCAGGAGTTTGAGACCAGCCTGGGCAATATAGGGAGATCCCATCTCCACAAAAAATAAACACTAGCTGGGTGTGGTGGTACACGCCTGTAGTCCCAGCTACTTAGGAGGCTGAAGCAGGAGGAACACTTGAGCCCAGGAGGTGGAGGCGACAATGAGCTGAGATTGTGCCACTGCGTTCCAGCCTGGGTGACAGAGCAAGACCCTGTCTCAGGGGGGTTGGGGGGGACACAGCAAAAAGGTAATTACAATGATAGGGAAAAATTTATTATTTTTAATCTATACATATAAATAAATCACCAGCATGCCATTCAACAAAAAAATGCACTTGAGCTATGTATGCCCTACAGTTTAGTGGGGATTATATTTTTATTGCCATTTCATGTTAGAGTTCATGTTAGTCTTTCTAGCATGATAAAAATGCCATCTACTGAAAAACCAAAGAAAAGCTCAGCCTTTGGCTTCCGTGTGTGTCTGTGGCTCACTCGCAAGCGCCCGGCAGGTACTGGCCTTCCTTTCTCTCTCCCTCCTGCCAGCAGGCACCATCTCCACCTTTATTCCAGCCTTTCTGAAAATATATTTCCTGTCAAACTCTTCCAAGACGATCTGTTCGGAGACATCTGTCTGTTTCTCAAAATTTTCTATAAATAATACGTCAACCTATACCTACAATCATCATATTACTTCCACTATACTCCTCAAAAAGAAAACAAAAGCGAAAACTCCAAGTTAAATATCTTTCTACCTAGTACTTTATCCTCAACAACGTAACTTTTTCCCCCTAATAACATCAAAGCTTTCACAAAAGGAGGAGAAAGGTGGGCAGAAGGAATTGTAAAAGGCACCAGGAAACTCTGGAGAGTGATAAACAAGCTCATTATCGTAGTGTGGCGATGGTCGTGCAGTGTACACAGATGTACACTTGTAAAACGTACACAACAATGTGCAACTTAGTATGCCAATTATACCTCAATAAGGCTGCTTAAGAATGGTGGGTGGGGAGCCCGAAACAGGGACGCTGCCCCTCTGTGTGCTTTAGGCATGCAGCCATGCTGTGGCTGTCCATGCAGAAGAAGCCGAAAGATCATGCGGAAGCCCATGGGAGCCACCACCCCTGAGCTACTAGTCTTCTTGTTACATGAGACAATAAAAGAATCCTCAATGTTTATGAATATAGGAATACATAATAAACACACATATTGTACATCTTTAAAACCCTTAGTATTGATTACTAATTTTCATGTTAGCCACAAACGTGAAATTACCATATTTTCTAAAGCAAAAGTCCGGGCACAGTTTGACACAGTTTCTCTACAAAAAGACTATTTGAAATCAGCTTTAAATATACTCCTATTTTTGCAACTGATATGCTAATCCACAAAATATGCTTAGTTTTTTTTCTTCCGACTGGCCTGCTGCATTGAGCCAACTCTGTCATAGCCTAGATCCACTCCTTTCCTGTGCTACCCCACTACCCACTAGGGAAGAAGGATGATTTCAAATTCCTCCCAAAAACAAATGATATAAAAAGTAAAACAACAGGGAGACCAATTCGTCCACTGTTGATTTTATTTCTACATTACTTGTTTTTAAACTTACTAGCCAGGCATACCAGGGTTCACTTCAATCTTTCTACTGGCTTCCTGAAGGGCAGTTTGGATCATGGAGAAGCTGACATTTCCCATTCCCTCTATTCACTGATTCTCAAACTTCAGAATGAAAAAGAATCCACTATCTAAATAACATCACTTACAGAAATAGTTTTCTAAGTCCTACCCCTAAGAGATTATAATTTAGAATATAATTTAACATACCAAAGAAGTGGTTAAGGAATTTGTATTTTTGGTAAATCTTCTAGGTGAGTCTGATCGGAAGTTCACAATCCTCATTTTAATACTGCCCAGATGGGTCTAACCTCACCCTCCAGTCCCAACACACACACACACACACACACACACACACACACACACACGCGCTCCTCAACACGGGCACCAAGCCACAGGTGTCAAAGCTGCTAAAATGTAAAATAAGAAACAAATTCAAGCTGATAATAGCTTAAGGTAATCGTCCCTCTAAAGACTACTAAATTTTTTTAAGTGCCAACAGATACCTAAAAAGTCTTTACAATTTTAAATAAAGCCACACTGAAAGACAGGGTGGCTCCACAGAATGTAGGGAGTCCTTTCTAGGCTTTAAATCATGCCATGTTGTTGAACCTGGGTTCAGGTTCCAGCTCTCCCACTTACTACTTCTGTGACCTTGGACGAAGTAATTTTTCAACTACGGTCTCCCTTTCTTCATTTACAACATGAAAACAGTGACATCTCTACCTCACAGAGTTGCTGTGAGAATGAACAAAAATAATTAATGCAAACTATTTAGGCTAGTACTCAGGACCTCAAAAGCAAAAAACACTGGCTCTGTGATTACTGTCATTATGCTGCTCATCTTACATTCCTTTTCTTATCTGATTCTTTCCACAACTTACAAGGGAGACACTGCTGTCTACATTTTTCCAGATGGGTAGAGGTTAAACTCAAGAGTGTAGATCTTAAAAATGGCAGAGCCAGAATTCAAATGACATCTGCCCAAATCTATCCTAACCACAACTGAAACGCTGAAGGATCTGTAAGTTTCTCCCCGGCCCTCAACAGGCTCACTACGAGCACTCACATCCCCACACTCTGCACTAGGCCTGGCAGACCCAGGTTCCCGATAACTGTCTGGTGAATAAGAGAATGAATGAATGGGTCCTCAGGAGTGACAGAGGCTGAATACACTTTCTAGATCCACTACTGTACCCATTACAGCACCTTATGTGACACATTCTAAAGGATACATGTGGGATTTAAATCAGTGTACTAAGAAAAATAAATTCAAGTACTTTTTTGCATACGTGTATGCTAAAAATGAACAGTGCTTTCCATTTCAAAAGATAAAATTCACCCATTCAGGCCAGGCACAGTAGCTCACACCTGTAATTCTAGCACTTTGGGAGGCCAACGCAGGAGGATTGTTTAAGCCCCAGAAGTTTGAGAGCAGCCTGGGCCATATAGTGAGACCCCATCTCTATTAAAATTTTTAATATTTTTTAAAAAGTTCACCCAGTCAGCAACTATTTATCAAGCATCCCCTCTGGCACAGGCTTGGTACAGGTAACAGGGACACACAGTGATGAGCAGAGGCACGTCTCAGCCTTGTCCACCCCAGCATTGAGGAACAATTCCGACACGGAACAAGTAACTCCCAGCATCAGGGATGCAGTGTGCCATACTCCAGAAACACCCAGCAAGAGTGCCCCATGGACCCTGCAAGGGGATGCGAAGTGTCCCCTGAAGAAACAACATGTAAACGGCATGTAAGTGGGATCCGAAGGAAAACAAGGTGGAGAGAGACCATCATTCTAAGGAGAGGCAACAACATGACTTAGGGAGCTAAGAGTGATGAAGGGACTCGGGCAAGAAACCAGTGGCTGGAACAGAGGACAAGGCAAGAGGGGCAGAATAGGTGACAGGACTGAGTTCAGGCAGGCCCGGCAGACTGTGTCTAGAAGGTCGGGTGGTATCTCAAATACAACAGAAAGCCACTCAAAGGCTTGGGAACAAGAGTACCACTGACCACCTGGCATTTTTAAAAGACCACATAGGCATCTGGGTGGAGACTGGGTAGGAAGAGGCAAGGGCACAAGCAGGACATGAGTCAGAAGATCTCTCAATGCCGTCTGGGCAAAGGCAACTGTGGCTTGGACTGCAGCAGTGGCCGCAAAGAGTGACTTAGACAGAATGGAAATTTATTTGGGAAAGGGAACCAGCAGGAATTGGTTTGGATTCAAATCAGATAAAAAGCAGAGGAGGCTGGGTATGGTGGCTCATGCCTGTAATCCCAGAACTTTGGGAGGCCGAGGCTGGTGGATCACGAGGTCAAGAAATTTAGACCATCCTGGCCAACATGAGGAAAACCCATCTCTACTAAAAATACAAAAATTAGCTGGGTGTGGTGGCATGCACCTGTAGTCCTAGCTACTCAGGAGGCTGAAGCAGAAGAATCACTTGAACCCAGGAGGCGGAGGTTGCAGTGAGCAGAGATCATGCCACTGCACTCCAACCTGGGCAATAGAGCGAGACTGTCTCAAAAAAAAAAAAAAGGGAAGTGTCAAAAATGCCAGTAATTTTATAGTGAAGAAATTTAACAAAGGTGAGCAGGTGATCAAGGTTAATATCATCAGTAGTAAATCATGTTGAGAGCAGGTATCCTTGATATGATGTGATGAGAATGGCATTTTACCTCTGTGGTCTTCCTTCCCCAAAACCCATCAGCCAAGTCTAACCATGAGAAAAACATTAGACAAATCCAAATTGAAGAATACTGTATAAAATACCTAGTCTGTCAAGGTCAACAAAAACAAGAAAAATCTAAGAAACTGTCAGTCTAATGGAGCCTAAGAAGATATGACAACCAGATGTAATGTGGCTTCCTGAATGGGATTCTGAAAAAGAAAAAGACTTTAGGGGAAAACTAAGGCAATTTGAATAAAGTGTAGAGTTCGGTGTAAACAATGTGTCAGTATCGGTTCACTGGTGTGAAAAATGTACCACAGTAATGTTAGCAGGGGAAACTGGGTGTGGAGTGCACAGGAACTCTCCTTAATATTCTTCAGACATTTCTGTAACTCTAAAACTATCCTAAATTTACTATCCTAAGTTTACTTTAAAACTGACCCCCGGAATTTGACTTGATCACCTTGGGAGGCTCGGGTACCCTTCACTGCGGACATGGGAGGGGACACAGGAGGAAAATCGTGAAGCTCCATCTCAGACATGAGGCCAGAGCAGCCATCAGACACTCAGCAGAGACAGCAGGGCGGCAGCTCTGGAGTGGGCTCAGCACAGAGCGCTGAGCTCATGAAACAAACCTAGGAGCCATCAGCAGATTGAATCTCTGGAAGCAGATGGGGTCACCTAGAGTAAGAACGAATATAGAGAAGGGTCTGAACTCACAGGGGGTGGGGAGGGAATGGGGAGATGGTGATCAAAGGGTATAAACTTTCAATTATAAGAGGAATATTTTCTGGGGCTCTCAAGTACAGCACAGTGTCTATAGCTAATAATACTGTACTGTTTATTTGAAATTTGCTAACAGAGCAGATAGTGTCTTCACTCCTCTCTCCCACCATACACACACAGTAACTCTGTATAGTGAGGGATGTGCTGGTTGATTGTGCTAATCATTACACAATGTATACACACATCAAATTAGGTTGTACACTTTGAACATATACACCTTTTATTTGTCAATTATACTTCAACAAAGCTGGGGGAAAGTTTGTCATTTCCTTCAGAAACAAATTAGCGTAATTCTTATGACTTACATATTCTTGTCACCTCTGTGCCTTTTTTTTCCAAAGAAAATAGTTCTCTTTTTCATGTATAAGATGAGGCTATTTGATTAAGTCTCTTTGACTCTCTTCTTTCCAAACTGGCCAGGCACAGTGGCTCACGCCTGTAATCCTAGCACTTTGGGAGGCCAAGGCAGGTGGATCACCTGAGGTCAGGAGTTCGAGATCAGCCTGGACAACCATGGCTAACATGGAGAAACCCCATGTCTAATAAAAATACAAAAATTGGCCAGGCTGGCTCATGCCTGTAATCCCAGCACTTTGGGAGGACAGGGTGGGCAGATCACCTGAGGTCAAGAGTTCGAGATCAGCCTGGACAACCATGGCCAACAAGGAGAAACCCCATCTCTACTAAAAATACAAAATTAGCCAGGCATGGTGGTGCATGCCTGTAATCCCAGCCACTCAGGAGGCTGAGGCAGGAGAATCGCTTGAACCCGGGAGATGGAGGTTGCAGTGAGCCAAGATCATGCCATTGCATTCCAGCCTGGGAAACAAGAGTAAAACTCCGTCTCAAAAAAAAAAAAAAATTAGTTGGGCGTGGTGGCAGATGCCTATAATCCCAGCCACTCAGGAAGCTGAGGCAGGAGAATCGCTTGAACCCGGGAGACGGAGGTTGCAGTGAGCTGAGATTGCGCCACTGCACTCTAGCCTCTTTTAAAAAAAAAAAAAACAACAGTTGCTGTATGACTCCACTTTATGAGATACTTAGAATAGTAAAATTCAGACAGACAGACAGACAGCAGTAGAAGGGTGGCTGCCGGAGGCAAGGGGTAAGGAGAATGGGGAGTTACTGTTTACTGGGTACAGAGTTTCAGTTTTACAAGATGAGAAAAGTTCTGGAGATAGATGGCACAGCAATGTGAATGTACTTAATACCACTGAACTGTACACTTAAAAACTGTTAAGCCAACACATTTTATACATGTATATTTTACCACAATTTAAAAAATTTGTAAAGCAGTCTGGCTCTCCTAATATTAAATCCGTATCAAGCTACAATGACCTGCTGAGAGAACATTTTAAAGCTGAAGAACATTAGCCTAGAGCAGCACTTCTCAAACACTGTCCTACTGATGTGCATTTCAATGTAAATGGGTTACACATGTGCCTTGTGACGGCCACTCGGCCACTCTAATCCCTGACAGCGGTTTCTGACCTCAAGGATACTCATTCATTCTCTAGTATGTCCTACAAATATTCTTATTTTTAATGTGTTCTAAGATATGAGAAGTCATGGCTGAAGAAATAAGGGTTAGAGATCATTTCAATTCCATCTTCGGTGTCAAGAAAAGTTGCTTTAGTTTGCGTTAACCTACAACTTCTGCTGCCAAAAGACAAAAAAGATGATGTGATCTTACTGAAACAAGTAACAGAGATCAGTTAGATAAACAAATGAATCTCTACTGTCAAGTCACACTCCATGGCCGGGCGCGGTGGCTCATGCCTGTAATCCCAGAACTTTGGGAAGCCGAGGCGGGCAGACCACTTGAGGTAAGGAGTACAAGAAAGGCCTGGACAACAAGGTGAAAGCCCATCTCGACTAACAATATAAAACTTAGCCGGGCATGGTGGCATGTGCCTGTGATCCCAGCTACTTGGAAGGCTGAGGCACTTGAACCCAGGAGGTGGAGGCTGCAGTAAATTGAGACTACACCACTGCAGTCCAACCTGGGTGTGAGAGCAAGACTCTGTATCCAAAAAAAAAAAAAAGTCATACTCCACTTCTGATAGTTTTGGATTTTTTTGAGATGGAATCTCACTCTGTCACCCAGGCTGCAGTGCAATGGCACAATCTGGGCTCACTGGAACCTCTGCCTCCCAGGGGCAAGCGATTCTCCCACCTTAGCCTCCCGAGTAGCTGGGACTACAGGCGCGCACCACCATGGCAGACTAATTTTTTTGGTATTTTTAGTACAGACGGGGTTTCACCATGCTGGCCAGGTTGGTCTCAAATTCCTGACCTCAGGTGATCCGCCCGCCTTGGCTTCCCAAAGTGCTGAGATTACAGGCATGAGCCACTGCACCCGGCCCTGATAGATCTTTAAGAACAGAACAGGAGGAATACTTTTCTCTTTACGATATGTTAGAATGACGAAAACTAAATCAGTGTATAAGGAAAGAAAAAACAATGTGGTAATGTTGTAGGCACAGAATAAACAGATCAATGAACAAAGAGTTCAGGTAAAAAACCATGTATTTGTGGAAACTTAGCACATGGTAATCACAATATCTCAAATCAGTAGAAAATGATTAATGACTCAACAAAAGCATCCTATTTGGAGAAAAATGAAATTAGAGCTCTAACTCACCCTACTCACATATTTTTAAAAGTTTAGCTATATTAAACATCTAAGGATAAAAATTCAAAACAAAAAAAAAATCTAGGGAGAATACTTAATTATTGGTGTGGGGAAGACTAAGTACACATGCTACCAAGGCCAGAAAGATTCAGAGTTTGGGAGCATGACTCAAGGGACTGGCATGAGGATGTAATGAGTAAGAAAACTAAGACTGAAATATAGATGACTCAAGGGAGAAAAATTATACATACTTTTTTTAAAAGAAAAACATAGAAATCAGAAAGAAAAAGAATGAAGAACCTACCAGAAAAACGACTGAAGACAGTTATAAAAATATCCAAAAGATTAGCATAAATGGTCAAACCATACTAAACTGCAGGAATATACAAAGAAATGGACATTAAAAGGAGGTATGAGTCTTCCACCTGTTGGGCTGAGAAAGATATAAAAGGCTGACAACGCTTACCATTGGTAAGGGTTTAGAGAAATGGACGCTCTCACTTTTGCCTAATGAGAGTCCAAATTGGTATTATACCACATTTCTTTTCTTTTTTTGAGACAGGGTCTCCCTCTGTTGCCTAGGCGCACTGCAGCCTCGACCTCTTGGACCCAAGTGACCTCCCACCTTAGCTTCCTGAGGAATTGGGACCACAGAACACACAACCACGTCCAGCTAATTTTGTTTATTTTTTGTAAAGCCGGGTCTCCCTATGTTGCCCAGGCTGGTCTTGTACTCCTGGGCTCAAGCAATCCTTCCGCCCAGGCCTCTCAAAGTGACGGAATTACAGACGTTGGCCACTGTGCCTAGCTTGGTACCACATTTCTAAGGGCATATGGCAAATATTCACACTCTGACAAGCACTTCTGTTCTAAAACATAACTGGAGATGTTAAGTGCATCACTTATTATAAGAGCAAAATATGGGGACAACCAATAGGGGATTGGCTTAAAACTTTTTAGGGAACATCCATGCTATGGCTTTATGCACATATACCCCCACACATATGTACTGACACAAAAAACGTCCAAAACACATTGTGTAAATGGAGAGAAAAAACAGGGAAGCTGTATACGATTCCTCTTGTGTGTATGTATACTCAAACATATATACATACCACAAACACACGATTTACACAAGCATTTGTAAAGTCCAAAAAAAGGATATAAATCCAATTGCTCACAATGGTTATCTCGTAGGACGTACAATTTTAGAATAAAGTCACTTTAAAATCTCTACACTCCTGTTATTAGAATTTTTTCAAAGACCATTTATTACTTTTATAAGTATATATTTTATGTATAATAAAATAATTTCTATGGGAGGGAACAGCAATCTCTGGCAAACAGGAAATAATGATTTGTATGCTCCCTTTCTTCATTAATACATAAAATCCTTTCAATATAAGGCAGCTTCCAGTTACGACTGAATGGTCTTAAAACGTCTGTATTATTCTTTTAGACAAAGGAATGCTCTATGCTGAACAGTCAAAAGTTAGATCTTCCTGAGCTATGGCAAAGTTATACATGACACTGGAATTCTCATATAAAAAGCATAAGGCTCAGCAAATAAAGGACAATCTTCTTCACGCATGCCTAAATGAGAAGGAGCTATAGCCTGTCAATACAATTTCAGACACACAAAATCGCTGTGAGGCTAAACTTAGCAAAGACTCATGAAAATACTCACTATAGGATCAGACCAATTAATTGATCAAAAAAAGTAGCTGCAAGAAATATAACTTATTTAATATATAATCACACCAGTATAATGCCGGCTAAACTGGTTTCTGTAATGGGCATAAAACAATCACAGCACCCCATCACCACCACTTTATGTCAGGATAATGCTTAAAACAAGACAGGCTGTAACAGAACCTCAATATACAAAGTAATATGTAATCTCAATTTTATTTTAATAATACTGAAAACAGTCACCTCTTAAGTGGGTTATGACCCTAGGGATAAGTAGTTCTGTAAATCATATTAAGGTATCTAAAAAACAAACATACAGTAAACAAAACTAATGCCATGAAACAAAGCTAATTCAAAGAATTCAAAATACATTTGAACAGTTAAAATCCGTTAAAAGCAAAAACAGCTGTAATTTGAACTGGGGATATCAGTACTAATATCCCTACAATATGTCTTCATTCATGACTGGCCTTTCTTCAGTATCCCACTACTCATTCCTTCCCATTCCTGAGATCTTGAATCTTTAATACATTCACAAAGCAATTCATCATTGAGCATTTACTATGTGCCAGGCAACAATCTAAACACTGGAGATGCAGCAGTGAGTAAAACTAAAATCTCTGCCCTGGCATATCTTGCATTCTAGTGGCATCAAATCCCATCAGTGCCACCCACTACATAAAATTACATCCTTCTGGCCACCCCACCTCAACATCCCTAGATCTCCCCACTAATAGGTTCTTTTTTTTTTTTTTCTTTTTACAGTACACTTGGCAGATTATTTTCTTTTCGGTGTCCCCACTTTAGAATATTAAGCTCCAGAAGACAGGAATGTTTTTTATGTTTCCTATGTTACAAGAGCTTAGAATACTGCCTCTCATACAGACATTCAAATCTTTGTTGAGTTAATGAATGTCTTCTCTTCCCTCTATGGTCTGGCTCTCCCTCCCAATGAAAGTCACTCACTTCTATCCTATTTTGTAAACAAAACCCGCACCCCCTGTCCTGCAGCCCAACCCTACCTAGCCTTCTACTTTCTAGCTCCTTTGAGGGTGCAGAACTGCAGTAGTCTGTCCCAACTATCCCCACTTCCTCACTCTCACTGCAACCGGTTTAGTTTTGTTAGTTTGGTCACCAAAGACTTCTTCAGCTGCAAATCCAAATTTATTTCACTTTTTTAATTGAGCAAATAATTCATATTCACTACAAAAGTACACAGAAAATGGCATCATATGCGATGTAATGACTTAAGCCAGAAACCTGGGAGTTATTCTTAACATCCTCTCTCTCTCGCAGCCCACACTCAGTCCATCACCAGTTCTGAATGATTCTATTTCCAAACCCCATCTCCAAGCCATCCAGTTATCTCCAGCTCCACTGCTGGGCCTTGGTGCCAGCTCCACTGTTAACTTTCACTGGATTCCTGCAAATCGCACCCAGTTGTCTCTCAACTTCCATTCTTGCCTCCAATCCCCTGACCACTCAGCATCCCACATGGAGGCTGTAAATGGCAAACCAGTCCATGAATCTCCTATTTCAGACCTCTATCATGGGCAACGCTTCACGGGGACATCTCAGTTTCCAAGGTAGCCTACTGCTGCTACAGCTGCAAGAAGCATGACCCCTGCTGTGGCCTCTTCTGCCACTCTCTACCACCCCCTAACCTCTAGACACCTCCCACTTCTCACTTCAGACATGCGGAGCTCTTCCTATTGTGAAGCCTCCCCTCAGTCTAGATCACTCTTTGCTTATCACTCATTTCACCAAGCTAAACTCCTCCTCATCACTTCCATCATAAAAATACCACTTTCTAAGAGAAGAATTCCCTGGCTTCTCATGTAAATTACGTCTTCCTCTTATAGCAGCCTGTATTTTTCCTTCTTACCCCTTTATAGCACTAAGTACGTACCCATTCTTATAATTATCTGTTAATGGCTGTCTCGTCTCCCTTTATTTTTTATTTATTTATTTTTTTGAGACGGGCTCTGGTTCTGTCACCCAGGCTGGAGTGCAGTGGCATGATCTCAGCTCACTGCAATCTCCACCTTCCGGGTTCAAGCAATTCTCCTGCCTCAGCCTCCAGAGTAGCTGGAACTACAGGTTCACGCCACCATGAACGGCTAGTTTTTTGTATTTTAGTAGAGACGGGGTTTCACTGCGTTGCCCAGGCTGGTTTCAAACTCCTGAGCTCAGGCAATCCGCCAGCCTCGGCCTCCCAAAGTGCTGGGATTACAGGCGTGAGCCACCGCACCCGGCCAGCTGTCTCCCTGTAAAGGCAAGATTTTGTCTTGATCCATCTATCTATCCATCCATCCAATCTATCTAACTAATCTATTTATTCCCCAGGGATTAGAACAGTGTCTGGTACAAAAGAGCTCAGATGAATGACTGTCCTACCAGCCTACAAACTCTGCAAAAACAAATTCAATGTCTATTTTGTCTACTTTTAAGTATCTAGTAACAAACACATTGTCTGGCATAGAGAAAATACTCAACATTCATTAAATAAATGCTGAATGAATACCCCAAAAAAAAGTGGCAGGGGGAAGCATCATAATTCTATCTGTCACAGAAAGAAAAAAAAAAAAACACTGGTACCATCTTGGCATCTTGATATATACAGCCTTCCAAATTGTTCTACATTGTGTTCATTCTATGGCATCCAGTTCTTACAACGCAGGTGGCTTCTCCAGCACCCAGCTCCACAGGGACCCGCAGCTGCTCCAGCCTCCAGAGAGTGCAGAACACAACAGCAGGCCATACCCAGCAGCCAGCAGCTCCTCCCAGAATCCCACTCTGGAGGTTTTGTAGCAGGGTACCTCCAGTAAGACACCTCCCCATCAAGAGCTTTTCTGTGGCACCCCAGTAAGCAACTTCTGGCAGTTATCAGAGGGTGGATTTCCATTAAGTTCCACTAGCATGACATCTCAGCAACTTCTTAGCCATGCAGGAAACCAGCCATGCCCTCTAGATAAGGTCTGGATCTTGGTCCTGGGGGAAAGAGGGACTCTTCCTTCGGGGCTCTACCTCAGCCCCCAGGGGCAGCAGTTGCTCCGTTTATCTGCTATTTTCATATTCTTTTGAGTTCTCTTCACTTTTCACTAGCCTAACCAAATCCGTCATTACTTCAATTCCCTGTTATAATTAGTAATTATTCACATTAAATGCTTCTTTCAATTTACTGGTGATACAGTTTGAGTCTGTGTCCACACCTAAATCTCATGTTCGGCTGTGATCTCCAATGCTGGAGATGGAGGCTGGTGGGAGGTGATTGAATCATGTGGGTGCACCTTCATGAATGGTTTAACGCCATCCCTTTGGTGGTGTTCTTATAATAAGAGTTCTCAAGAGATCTGACTGTTTAAAATGTGTAGCGCCTCTCCTCCTCTCTTTCTTGCGCCTGCTCTGGCCACGTAAGACAAGCCTGCTTCCCCTTCACCTTCTGCCATGATTGTAACTTTCCTGAGGCCTCTCCCAGAATCCAAGCAGATGCTGGCACCATGCTTCCTGTACAGTCTGCAGAACCATAAGTGAATTAAACCTCTTTTCTTTATAAATTACTGTCTCAGGTATTTCTTTGTAGCAGTGTGAGAACAAACTAATACAACTGGCTTCTCTCTCCTGATTGGATCCAGACTGATACAAATTTGGAATTTGTGTTTGTTTTGGTATATAAAATTGCAATTGTGTCCGGAGTTAGCTTGAATCTTGCAACCTACCTTACTATTTAGAAGGTATAAGGAGCTTTTTTTTATTTTTCTACGTATATAATCATGTCATCTACAAAATCACAGTTCTGTTCTTCCCCTTTCTGACCCCTGCACTTTCTATTTTTCTTGCCGCACTGAACTAGGTAGGACTTCCAGTAAAATAATAACCATAATTGGTGACAGTGAAAACAACTTCTCTTTCCCAGTCTCAAAAGAAAGTTTTCGACATTTCACCAGTAAACGTGGTGTTTGCAATATGATTTTTATGAGTAAATCTTTACCAAATTAAGGAACTTAACTTTTACTCATAATGTATTAAGAGATTTCATTTTGAATGGGTATTGGTTTTGTTTTTCTTTCAGATAAGAGTTTTGCTCTTGTTGCCCAGGCTGGAATGCAATGTTGTGATCTCGGCTCACTGCAACCTCTGCCTCCTGAGTTCAAGCAATTCTCATGCTTCAGCCTCCTGAGTAGCTAGTATTACAGGCATGCACCACCATGCCCAGCCAATTTTGTGATTTTAGTAGAGACGGGGTTTCTCCATGTTGATCAGGCTGGTCTTGAACTCTCAACCTCAGATGATCTGCCCACCTCGGCTTCCCAAAGTGCTGGGGGTGTGAGCCACTGCGCCCAGCCAGGTACTGGATTTTATCAAAGGCAATTTTTGTACCTCTGACATTATCACATGATTTTTCTGCTCTACTCTATTAATTTAGTAATTTGTACTGATTAATTTTTCAAATATTAAACCTATCTTTGTAAGTATGATATTCTGAAGTTTATCTTTTGAAATTTGTTGAGATTTGCTTCATAAATCAACAATTTTGATAAATGTTCCCTATGCATATGAAAAGAATGTACAGTCTATAGTTATTGGGTACAATGTTTTATTTCATATTTCATGTGTCCTTGACTTATCAAAGTCTCAAGTAAATTAATATTTTTACCACGTCTTGGACAATGCAAAGACCATAAGATACTCTTATTTAACATCCCCACAGCTTATATGCTACTATTATATTTTTAAATTCTATATATATTTTAAATCACAAATAATTATTTTAAAACCAACAGTGTTAATTTACATTTACCATCTTATTTACCCTTTATTTGGTCTTCACTTTTCCATGCATCTTAAAGCTGCCATCCAGGATCACTTCTCTTCTGCCCAAAGACCAATCTTTACTAGTACTCCCTTTAGTGTAGGCCTGGTGTAATTAATGCTGTGATACGGTGATATAATAAGAAATATATATTTGGTCTTCATTTCAAGTTCCTGGCATTGAGCCCTGAAACCCTCGGAATTTCCTGAGTTACAGTGTTAAGAAGAGCAGACATACCTGAGTTTATGATGAGAGGACTCTTGGGAGAATGGCATCTGGTTATCAAAGCAACCCTTCATGTGATTAGAGGATTTAAATGTTCAGTCCCTCCCAATCTACTCCCCACACAACCACCTCCTGGAAAGGGAGACAGGTTGGAGATTGAGTTCAATAACGAATGGCCAAGGATTTTATCAACCATGCCTTCATAATGGAGTCTCCATAAAAACCCAAACAAAAGAGTTCAGACAGCTTCCGGATTGGTGAACACATAGGGGAGCAGGGAGGGTGACACACCGGGAGAAGGAGTGCAAGTTCTGAGTTCCTCCCCATTTGGCTCTTCCTGAATTATATCCTCTATAATCAAGAGGTAACCCTAGATAAATGTTTTCCTGTTTCGTGAGCCATCCTAGCAAATCACTGAACCTGAGGAGGGGGTTATAGAAATCCTCACTTCGTAGCAGTCAGTAAGAAGTAACGGGAGACCCGAACTTGCAATTGGTTTCTCAGGGACAGTCTTGCGAGACTGAGCTCTCAACCTGTGAGGCAAGTAATTCTAGGCAGTTAGTATCCACACTGAATTAAACTGCAGAATACCTGGAGTCCACAGAGAACCAGAGAATTGGTTGATATGGAAAAAAAAACCTACACATTTGATATTAGAAGTTTTGTGAGTATAGAAGAAAAGAGAATTGGGGTTTTGGTTTTTTCTTTTAAATCCTTCTCATTTTTGTTGATCTGAAGAAATGATAATTTTGTCCTCACTTTTGAAGGATACTTTTGCTGAGTATAACATTCTAGTTTGCCTGTTTACCTTCTTTTTTACATTTTCAAAACAGTCCATTGCCTTCTGATAAGAATGCATTGTCTATTACACCTATTGAGAAATTAAGTGTCAATCTTATTGCTCTTTTAAATGTAGTATGTAGTTTTTCTCTGGTTACTTTTTTTTTTTTAATTTTTTGGAGACAGAGTCTCACCCTTGCGAAGGTTGGAGTCCAGTGCTGTGATCTTGGCTCACTGCAACTTCCACCTCCTGGATTCAAGCGATTCTCATGCCTCAGCCTCCCAAGGGGCTGGGATTACAGGTGTGTGCCACCATGCCCAGCTAATTTTTGTATTTTTAGTAGAGACAGGGTTTCATCATGTTGCCCAGGCTAGTCGTGAACTCCTGGCCTCAAGTGATCTGCCCACCTCAGCCTCCCAAGTGGCTGGGATTATAGGCGTGCACCATCATGCCCAGCTAATTTTCATATTTTTAGTAGAGATGGGGTTTCGCCATGTTGGCCAGGCTGGTCTCAAACCCCTGGCCTCAAGGGATCCATTTGCCTCAGCCTCCCAAAGTACTGGGATTACAGGGGTGAGCCACCACACCTGGCCTCTGGTTACTATTGAAATTTTCTCCTTATCTTAAATTTTCCGTATGATCAAATAACATCACACTGAAACACAAAGTTTGCAACATTTTTTAAATCTGTGATTAGATGGCTTTTGGCTCTTATGAACAATTCTCAGCAATCATCACTCCAAATATTGTTTCTGTAGCACTCCTCCTTCCTTTCCTACTGGGATTTCAATTACATGTTGATTAGACCTTTCCACTGAATCCCTAAGACTCACTCTTTTTTTTTTTTTTTTTTTTTTTTTGAGACAGATTCTCGCTATATTTCCAGGCTTGAGGGCAGTGGCGCGATCCCGGCGCACTGCAACTTCCGTTTTCCGGTTTCAAGCAATTCTCCTGCCTCAGCCTCCCGAGTAGCTGGGACTACAGGCATGCACCACCACGCCCGGCTAATTTTTTGTACTTTTAGTAGAGACAGGGTTTCACCATGTTGGCCAGGATGGTCTCGATCTCTTGACCTCGTGATCTGCCTGCCTCGGCCTCCGAAAGTGAAGACTCACTCTTTCATGTATGTCCAGGTCACTTTTCTTTCCATGTTTCATTCTGAACATTTGTTTTCTACTTATTAGTATCACTAACACACTGCTAAACCCATTAACTGACATCTTAATTTCAGTTACAATCCTTCAACTCTAGAGTTTACATTTGATTTTTCTACTGGGGAGGAGGTGGTGTGATTCCAATTTCCCTATTCTTATAATTCCTTAAATACACTACATACATTACCCTTTTTTAATAACTTCATTATCTGGATCCCTGTTGATCCACTTCCACAGTCCACTGTTTCTCTTGGTGTTCAGTAACACTCTCTTAAATCCTCATCTGCCTAGTGGTTTCTGAGTGCCACACGTTGTAAATAAACATAGAGCTCATTTGAGGTTCTGAGTGATGTTATCTTCTTCTATTAATAAAAGGAATTATACTTGCTTCTTTCCAGAATACCTTGATCCAGTCAGGAACTAAGAGGGTCTGGAGCTGGCCTTCAGTACCTGTGAGGAGCTACTATCCCTAGATATAGGCCTTTAGGTTTTCTACTTAAACCCTAAGAAGTTTTCTTCCTCCCTGACATGTGCCAAACTCCAATTTTTGTCTTCTGCCCTCGGAGTCTATCAGAAACCTTGTTTAGCTGTCCAGCTTCTTATCTGCCTAATTCTTCTGGAATCAGCAGATTCCTTTGGGGCAGAAATGACTGCAAATGCTGGTCTCACATCTTGAGCTTCCCTACCCCACCACCATGCCCCACATCTTAGACCCACATACCTTCACTATTTTGTTAACTCTCGATTTCCCTAACATAAATTTTGTTTCAAATTTTTTCCATCATCTCTACTTGTTCTCAGCAGGAAATAAGGCCGAACAACTTAGTCTACCACTAACCAAAGAAAACAGAAAAATCTTCCCCAGTCTCCTTTTTTTTCTCTTTGTGGGTTTACCTCTTTTGTAATTTCTGTCATTTTACCAAAATTTTGGAGGGATGGAAGATAAAGATATCTTCAATAAGTCCTACTTAACCAGAAACCTTCAGTTACTCATTTTTTGTAGATCATTTACATATTAAAGATATTAAACCTCTGCCTGTCAAATACGTGGCAAACACTTCTCCCAGTTTGCCATTTACACTTTAATTTTATGGTATTTTTAGCACATAGACATGCTGGATTTACATGAAAATTTATTAGTCTTTTCTTTCTGTTATGATTAGGATGGATATGGTCCCTTCTAACCTGAACATAACGTAAATATTGACCCATATTTTCTCCTAGTATTTTTACTATTTTCACTTTCTACATTTAATTTTTAGATTTATTTTGGTGTAAGGCATAAGGTGGGGACTTAACCTAATTTTTTTTCTTTTTTTTCTGAGACAGAGTCTTGTTCTGTCACCCAGGTTAGAGTGGAGTGGCACAATCTCAGCTCGCTGCAACCTCCACCTCCTGGGTTTAAGCAATTCTCAAGCTTCAGCCTCTCAAGCAGCTGGGATTATAGGCATTCATCACCAGGCCCGGCTAATTTTTGTATTTTTAGTAGAGATGGGGTTTCACCATGTTGGCCAGGCCAGTCTTAAACTCCTGACTTCAGGTGATCCTCCTGCCTCAGCCTCCCAAAGTGCTGGGATTACAGGCATGAGCCACCATGCCCAGCCTACCCTAATATTTTTAAAGTGGTAAGACAATTTTTCCAAATCCATTTAAATAAACAGCCCTCCATTTCCTCCTCAAAACTGTACCTTTATCATATACTAAATTAAAAAAATATTTTCTTAACACTTCTATAATTTTACTCTGCAACCTGGCACTGCTGATCCCTACTGCCCACTCTCCTTGCTACTCTTCTTCCCTCAGTTTCTGTAACTCTCCAAGCTCCCCTCATCTTCAACTATTCCTTCTTAGTCTCCTTTGTACACTCAATTTCCTTCCTATTTCCCCTCTCTCATTTTCCAGCCTCCCTTAGTTCATTTCTAGAAGCTCTTTCTTCTCTCATTCTCCTACTATCCAAGGAAAATTCTATCCGTACTCTCAGCTTCTTTGAGCTCTCTCTAGGTCCCAAATCTACATCCAACTGCTTTCTAGGATCTCTAGATGTTCCCCAGGTGCTCCAAGCTCAACCACACAAATATAAATACAGTATGTCCTGAAACCTGCTCTTCTTTATGTATTTCATTATCTACACTACCACCATCACTCAAGCCAGAATCTCAGTAATTTCTCCTCTCCTTCGCCGTGAAAGGATCCAGAATAAGCCACTATAGCGTAAAAATTATTTTGAGCTGAAGGCTTTTGAGTTCCTGAAACCCCTTATCTGCCTAAAAGCAGAGCCTCCTAAAAGAACTCAAAGAACTCAACTGTTATAAATCCTCTCCCACAGGGGCAACTCTAATCTTCTGAGATGAGAAGACAACCAAACAGACAACGTCACGAAAATATATAGCTTCCATTTATTCTCCTAAGGGCCCATTTATCTTTCCAAATAGTTATTTGTTTTCCAGGAAGTGCCCTTTCTCCCTCTCCTCTTCATCTATTAAGATGGTGTATAAACCCCAAATTCTAAGGGTTCTTTTCAAACACATTTATTTGCCCACTTCCCTAAGTATTTACAAGATAAAAATCTACCTTTTCTCTTACTAATCTATCATTTGTCACTTTAATTCAAATGCCCCCAAGTACTGCATCTAAGAGAGTAGAGAAAAAGTGTGACAGCCATCACATCTCAGAGGTCCCACTCAACGCTGCTGACTCCAGCTCCCAAGTCAGATCCTTTGTTACTGCCAATGCCTAAAAACAGGCCTTATCTACCACCTCTGGTGTGGGTTCCTCACCAGACTTCTCAGCTTTCTTCCAAACCATTCTCTACATGGTCCACAGAGTAACCGCATAAAATAAAAATCAGATCATTTTCCTCTTCTGATTAAACTGTGGTAAAAGGCCAGGTGCAGTAGCTTATGCCCGTAATCCCAACACTTTGGGAGGCCAAAGTGGGAGGATTGCCTGAGGCTAGGAGTTCAAGGCCTAGGCAATGCAGAGAGACTCTGTCTTTACAAAATAAAAACACAACTATTAGCCAGGTATAGTGGCGCACCCCTGTAGTCTCAGCCACTCTGGAGGCTGAGGTATGAGAGGATTATTTGAGGCCAAGGAGTTCAGGGCTGTGGTAAGCTATGATCAAGCTGGGAGACAGAGTAAGATCTTCAAGAAAAAAAAAAATCTGTTAAAATGCAAACCCAGGCTGGGCATGGTGGCTCAAGGCTATAATCCCAGCATGCTGGTGAAGCGGATGGATCACCTGTGGTCAAGAGTTTGAGACCAGCCTGGCCAACGTGGTGAAACGCTATCTCTAATAAAAATACAAAAATTAGCTGGAGCTGGTGCTGCACACCTGTAATCCCATCTACTAGGAAGGCTGAGGCACAAGAATTGCTTGTACCTCAGGAGGCAGAGGTTGCAGTGAGCTGAGATCACACCACTGCACTCCAGCCTGGGTGACAGAGTGACGCTCTGTCTCAATAAAAAAAAAAAAAATTTAAACCCAATGTGGCATACATAGCCTTCTATGCTCTAGCTGCTACTCTTTAACCTTAACTCACCCCTCTCTCTCCTTAACCCTAAACTAGTCATACCGAATTATCCAAGCAACTCCAACTATTTCCTTCTTCTGTTCCTCGGCACAGGAAAGGAAGTATTAATAGTCTGACTAAACATAGTACCTTCAGCCCAGAAAGTTTTCTTGCTAATTCTCTTTGTCTGCCTAGCAAACTTTCTAATCATCTTCAAGAAACAGCTTTAGTGTCATTCTTTTAAAAACATCCATCCTTCACTTGAGGCCAGGAGTTCAAGTCCAGCCTGGCCAACATAGCAAAACCCCACCTTTACTAAAAAACACAAAAATTAGCCAGGTGTGCTGGCACAAGCCTATAATCCCAGCTACTCAGTAGGCTGAGGCAGGAGAACAGCTTGAACCCAGGAGGCAGAGTTTGCAGTGAGCCAAGATCGCACCACTGCACTCCAGCCTGGACGACAGAGTGAGACTCCATCTCCACCAAAAAAAAAAAAAAAAAAAAAAAATCTGGCCAGGGGTGGTGGCTTATGCCTGTAATCCCTGCACTTTGGGAGGCTAAGGCGAGTAGATCTCCTAAGGTCAGGAGTTTGAGACCAGCCTGGCCAACATGATGAAACCCATCTCTACTAAAAATACAAAAACTTAGCTGGATGTGGTGGCGGGCATCTGTAATCCCAGCTACTCAGGAGGCTGAGGCAGGAGAATCGCTTGAACCTAGGAGGCAGAGGTTGCAGTGAGCCAAGATCACACCAGTGTACTCCAGCCTGGGCAATAACAGCAAAACTCCATCTCGGGGGGGGGGGGGGGGGGGGGGGGGGGGGGGGGGGGGGGGGGGGGGGGGGGGGCGGGCGGGGGGGGGGGAGGGGGGGGGGGGCGGGGGG